>JAEQBH010009382.1:0-99119 GCA_016808115.1 Tetrastigma voinierianum | reverse complement strand
TTCCAAAATTAGGAACTTAGGTCACTGTTTTACAATGGCTTATATGTTCTTACAAACATGTGAAATACCAAAATAACCAAACTAGAATAATTACAGTGAGGGAAACAGAAAACCAAAACGAAGTCGTTTGGATAAAAACAAAGGTAAAATTTCCTGCATACGCTGATTTCTACTATCATAGCGAAAATTCGCTATCATAGCGAAAATATTTGTGCATAGCGAAAATTGAAATTTTCGCTATGCACAAGATTTTCGCTATGATAGCGAAAATTCGCTATCATAGCGAAATTATCATGCGTAGCTACCGGCACTGCTCTCGCATCGTTCCATCGGGTCTCGCGCTACTATTCCCACTACACTATTCCATTTCGCTTCTAGCTTTGATATTCTTCGGCCCCATTATTAAATTGATAGAAAACCATATAAATCGATGAAATCAACCCTGACTTTGGTTATGATTACTGATATGATAATTTGCCTTCCAATTGTCGCAAAAACTACAAAAACAAATTCTCAAATGCAATCAAAAGTGCAATAGTGGACCAATATGTCAATTGCTAATTATAACACTAGTACACAAAAAGCGCCAAAACTATTAAAAATAGTTCAAATAGCACTTTTTGGGAACAATCAACTCATGAGGGTGTAAGGCCATTTAAACACAGTAATGTGCAAGCAATAATTTGGTGTAAGAGACCATGTATCATCCGAAAAGTTTTTTAAGGTGTAAGAGACCACTAGATTATTCGAAGTTCTAGCTACAAAGAGACTCGCTGTGATCCTTAAAGTTCAGAGGAGTAAGAGACCTCGCGCGGAGCCGAAAAGTTCTGCTGCCCAAAGAAGACACAATTTATCATGGTTTACTCACTTAGATTTTAAGCTATGATAGGAGTTTGGATTGACTGGGATTAGTTACCTATCGCAACTCTATCAAAAGCAAAGGAGTCACGATATGGCTCATATAGTAATAGTGTCGGGCCTATTGTATGGACATGGTATTCACTATTTATGAGAATTCTAGTTTATTTTATGATTCGCTTGTTTATTATATAATGTCCTTTGAATAATATTATAATTATTCTAAATGTCCTTAATCTAAGTTATTTACATGGAATAACAATGAATTGGCAGATTATATGAAGTTTGATTGATATTCATGGGATGAATATGTGTATGAGATAAATCAAATTTATATCTATTTGTTGAGAACAAATATCGATGCACCCGCCTTGAGATTAATACATGATCAAAGCCAAGTTAATCTCTAATAGTTGTACATAAACTTTGACTCTAGATCGCTATGCTCAACATATGAATATCATATTTTGATATAATCAAACGTTGTCTTTAATCGATGACTATAAAGGTTATACTTGAACATAATAAGAATTATGGAAGTAGATATGAGCCATTAAGATGGAATTTCATTCTCTTATTATAAGAGAGATATCTCTAAGTCTCTCAACACCAGACCGAAATGCATGGGAGTCAGGTTTCAAATGAATTGATGGAGACTGGGGCCGTCATTTGTTTGGGGTCGGGCCTAACTGGGTTTCAGTAATCAAAGATAGAACAATATAAGGTCAGACTTTGTCCATGCCTTATATTCTATCAAGATATCATGAGACAAAAAGGATTATGTCATTAGCTATATTAAGGCTGTTTTGATCATGAGCTTTTCATTTAACTTGGGTAGTCATGTCTTGCTAGGAGGCCAATGGTGACTTGTAGGATCAAATGTGATTTAGGCCTACTCAATGTTAATTCGAACCTAGGGCTCGCATTAAGAAACGAATAACGTGCTATGGTTTTTCACTGCAGTAATTTAAAATGATGAGATTATTTAAATTACAAATAACAATTAGTTGTTATTTAAATCTAATTTAATTTTTGAGAAAGTTTAAATTAGATTTAAATTATAACAAATAATTAATTTGTTATATTTTTCTTATTGATAAGGAAATAATTCAGAAAGGGTTTTGCTTTTTTTTTTTTTTGGATGTGAATTTAAATTGTTATTATTTAAAAGAGTTTTAAATATATAATATAAATTCGCTTCTCTTATCTGATAAGGATTTGAATTTAAATTGTTATTTAAAAGAGTTTAAATATATAATAATATATAACATTTTCAGAGTTGTTGTCTTTTACTCTAAGAACAACCAAAATGTAGAGAAAGAAAAACCCTAATTTCGCTTTGAGAAGACCTAACTCGACTAGCATTCAACAACAAGATCGTTTCATTATTTGTCTCGTGTGTGGATACTTGCAGGGTGGTCGCCGTAAAGCGCAGACCTTTGAAGATCCTCAAAACCAAGATGCGCACTTTGAAGGCTCGAATAATCGACTACAAGGTAAGTTTCATGACCCTTCCTTCGGTTTTTATGAAACGCATGTATCTCGGGTGGTTAAGTGGATAAAAATCTTTAAATTCGCCGCATTTATGTTCCAATCATATTGGATATTCTGCCCGTAACCCAACAAAGGGTATCGTAGCCACTTGTGCCATAAAAATCGACATAATGCCATGTTTGATCGTATGTATGTGTGATGTATATGATTCTTGCATGATTTTATGCTTTTTGAATATATGTGACATATGGTTTGTGCGAAATGATAGTTAATAGGTTTTGTTAAGGTATTAATTGATTGAATCAAACCTGCGCGACTCGTTAATATGATTAAGAATCCTAATGGGATATTGCCAATAAAGTGTTTAATAGCATGTTATATGATTTTGCTTTGTCTTAACTTCAGATTAATACATGGACCGAATTATATATCAATTTTGATTTATCAATGATCGCTTATGGTGGTGCGAAATAAGCTCTATGTGTACGAGATTACATAATATGTCGCTTTTTAATGTGATTTTGATGGCTTTCGCTTATTCAAAATTTTATTGATGAGATCAATGAAAATTTAATTTTGGAGACAAAACTTCTAATGTTTCATGGAACCGCCGTGAATGTACTTCTACGAGTACATTATGAATTTAATTAGTTTTAAATACACTAAGTGAGGATTTATTTCTTTTAATGCAAATTGTTTATGCTATATGATAACATGATATATTTTGCATGTTGTGTTGCTTCACACAGCACAAAGATGGCCTTTTTAACAATGTGTTTGGCAGGTTATTATTATTGTTTTTACAAGGGTTGTAATTATTAAATACTATTGCATGCCGCTTATTTGATTGTAATTTTATTTTTACTATTAGTAGTATTTATTTTAATTGGTTTTAATGAAAACAAGAGACAATGCAAGCCATTTGAAGTCATGCAATCCAACCATGACGATGGAGGAGCCAGTGTTCCAGCGCGTTGGTGGTCAACCGACATCATGGAGCTTATTACTACTCTTAGGATCGATCACATCTTCATATCGCTTTGCGAAGACCAATCTAGATTAAGGCCATCAGGACACGTTTATTATATGCATGTATTAAATGTTGTGTAAGTGATGTTACATGAGTATGTGATACTAGATGTATGGATGAGACTTGCTAATTGAAAATTAAATCAATCAAGATCCTCACAAATTTAGTTAACATGCCATCCATATTTAAACACTCTGTCAAACCTTTATCACCCTTAATGTGGGTTATACCAAAGTAGAAGGACACAGTTACATTAGTGAGACAAGATGAGTAATGGTGCTACCATATGTTTAAAAATGCTTTGAACTTTAGGTTATCAAACGGCTGGGGCTCAATGGCATTAGGATGGGATTTAACATGTCAGACATATGATGTCAAAAAACCCATAAATATCTAAGAGTTGCATGAGATGTAATTGGTAAGAGTTACCTACCTAAATAACTTAATTTTAAGTGTCATGCCAAAGCCGACTCTAAAGTTGAGTAAAATATGGATCTTAGTCACTAGATTAATATGATTATTCTTGGAGGGCTGTTAATTTAGTGAGAATTTTTCATAATCAAAATACTTATCGAACTTTGCATTCATTGTACACGCCAACAATAACAAATAACAATTCTACTATGTCATCAAGGAATACCCTGAGAAGGATAAACTTACTTAGACTAACTCCCTTGACTCCGGTTTCGGAATTTGAGAATTGTTCTAAACAAGAAAGGAAGCTTATGTCCTAGATGAACCTCTCCATGAAGAACCAGCTGATAATGCTCCTAGAGCTGAAAAGAATGCTTATGAGAAGCATCATAATGACTTTATCATGTCGCATGCTTGATGCTAGCTACCATGAGTTCCTTGAATCTCGTATGATCTGGAAAATATGGAAGCTTATGATATGATCTTCAATCTTAAGGAAATGTTCCGAAGAACAAGCAAGGCAAGCAAAGGTATGACTACCAAGGCACCGCATTCTCGCAAGATGGTCGAGGGTGCTCGGGCCAGTGCCTGCAGTTCCCAAAACAGTTGGCTATACTGAAGCACCCTGATAGGCTCGATTTCCATCGAGCCAAGAGTTGGCAACTCATTTGATCCCGACCACCGCTCGATAGTTATACGCTTGTCATGAACTATAACATGAATGAAATGGACAAATCTATCTCTGAGCTGCAAATGATGCTTAAAACCGCTAAGCAGAATATTAAATCCAAGCCTGGCCATGTTCTGATGGTTCAAAATGGAAAGGGCTTCAAGAACAAGGGCAAAAGCAAGGGCAAGGGCAAGGGCAAGGGCAAAGGAAAGTCCAATGCTCAACCCAAACCCAAACCTGAACCCAAGGCTAAATCCCCAAAGGAGGGTGTTTGTTTCTTTTGCAATGAACCTAGTCATTGGAAGAGAAACTGCAAGTTGTATTTAGAGGATCTAAAGAAGAAGAAGACTCCAGAGACTCTTCTTCTGCATTTATGTTATACGTATTAATTTTTCCTTCTAGTTCCCCGGGTATTAGATACTGGATGTGGATCTCACATTTGTACAAATGTAAATTCAAAAGGAGTAGACAATCAAGATGGGCGAAGCTGGATCTACGAGTAGGCAATGGCAAAAGCTGCCGCTGGGTCAGAGGGAAGTTAAGGAACTTACTTTGGCTCCAAAGGTTTTGTTAGTTTCTGGGATTAATTGTTATTATGTTCCTACAATGTGTAGGAATATTATTTCATTTTTGTTCGATAATAATGGTTTTCTTTTATTATTAAGAATAATAATTGCTCCATTTTTCATAAAGACATGTTCTATGCAAATGCCTATTTACAGGATGGTCTTATGTTATGAACTCAAAATTCAACAATTCTCATGTCTATAACATAAACTACTAAGAAATTTAAGTCCAACGATTTAAATTCAACCCCATCTTTTTGCATTGTCGCCGGCCATATAAATGAGAACGTGATCTCGTACTCCATCAAGTTGGACTTTTGAATTCATTTGATTTTGAATCATATGATACATGTGAATTTTGTCTATTGGGTAAGATGACAAAGGATCCCTTTACTAGACACAGTGAAAGGGCCAATGAATTATTGGATCTCATACATACAGATGTATGTGGACCATTAAATTCAGATGCTAGAGGAGGTTACAAGTACTTCATTACATTTACTGATGACTTCAACAGATATGGTTATGTCTACTTGATGAGACATAAATCTGAATCATTTGAAATGTTCAAATCTTTCAAATGAAGTACAAACCAACTTCAAGTAAGACAATCAAGGCACTTCGACCGATCGAGGTATGCGAATATTTGAGCCAAGAATTTGATGACCATCTCTGGAACTTGTGGAATTACTTACAAGCACTTCCCCGAACACCATAATGGAATGGTGGTCTGGAGATGAGGAATCGAACTTTATTAGATATGGTTCGACGGCGATGAGTCCAACAAATCTTCCATTTACCTTTTTTGGGGTTATGCACTTTAAAACAAATTGTCACACTAAATCGAGTTCCATCCAAAGCGTTGAAAAGACACCATATGAGATGTGGACTGCAAAAGGCCCGCTTTGTTCTTTCTTAAGATTCAGTTATGAGGCTTATGTAAACGCCAAGTTTCAAAATAAGCCGGGAGCCCAAGTCCGAGCAATGTCTTTTCAGGTATCTCAAAGAGACTAAGGGATACTACTTTTATAATCCCATAGAGAACAAAGTGTTGCCTTAATGGTGTCTTTCTAGAAAGGGAATTTATTTCTAAAGGAACCAAAGTGGGAGTAAGGTACAACTCGAAGAAGTTCGAACTACAAGATAACATTGAACTTCCCTGTAATGACCATAGTCAACAAAATATTGCTGACACACCTCCTATAGCATAAAATTTAATGATCCATAGATACGCCATGAGCCCGAGAGATATGGGATTTCGTGGATCGATAACCATGATGTATTTTGCGGATCAAAATGAACCCACTACCTATCAAGAGGCTATGTTGGATCCGCACTGGTGAAATGGTTGACGCCATGAAGTCTGTAAATTCAATCCATGTATGATAATCAGCATGAACTCGATTGACTCCAATTGAAGGCACAAAAGACCATTGGGTGCAAATGGGTTTTTAAAAAGAAAACTGACATGGATGGCAAAGTGCATACTTACAAAGCAAGGCTAGTTGCAAAAGGTTTCAAACAAACTCATGGTATGTGACTATGATGAAACTTTTTCACCTTTAGCTATGCTTAAGTCTATCAGAATTCTTAAGGCTACTGGGCCGCATATCGTTTACTATGAGATTTGGCAAAATGGATGTTAAACTGGCGCTTTCTTAATGGAAACTTACTTGAGGATGTGTACATGACACAACTCGAGGGTTTTGTACAACCTAAGAATTTCGTAAAGTATGCAAGCTCAAAGATCCATTTATGGTTTGAAGCAGCCCTTTGAGTTGAATCTTCATTTGATGAATCAACAAAGGGTTTGGATTTGTCAAAATGAAGATGAGCCTTGTGTTTATAAGAAAATTAGTGGGAGCGTAATTGTATTTTTTGGTCTTATAGCGTCGATGACATTTACTCATCAGAATGATATCCCTACCTCAGAATGTCAAGTCTGGTTAGGAAAATGTTTTCAATGAAAGACTTAGGCGGTCATATCCTAGTGATAAAGATCTATAGAGATAGATCAGAGGCTGATTGGTTTAAGTCAAAGTGCTTACATAGACAAAGTACTGAAACGGTTCAGTATGGAAGATTCCAAGAGGTGAAGTTAAGATATGCAGAGTTCCAACATATGATAATGTTGTCGATCCATTGACTAAGCCTCTACCATAAAGCATGATCGTCATGCTAGGTTCATAGGTATTAGATACATTGATGAATGGGCCTAGCTGTAAGTGGAGATTGTTAGTAATAGTTTCAGCCTATCAGAGGGACATGGTATTTTGACTATTTATGAGAATTTCTATTATTTTGATGATTTGCATGTTTATTATATATACGTCCTTAAATAATATTATTAATTATTCTAAATGTCCTCTAATCGGTTATTGTTATGGGAATAATGAATTAAGATTAGTATAAGTTTGACTGATATTCATGGATGAATATGTGTATGAGATAAATCAAATTTATATCTATTTGTCGAGAACAACATTGATAGACCCGTCTCGAGATTAATACATGGATCAAAATAAGTAAGTTAATCTCTAATAGTTGTGTCATTAAACTTTGACCTGAAATCAAGTATAGTTCAAAACATAAGGAATATTGTGTTTTGATATAATCAAACGTTGTCTTTAATCGAATGACTATAGTTGTTATACTTGAACATAATAATGAATTATGTAGTGAGATATGAGCGACATGGAATTTTGGTCCTCTATTATAAGAGAGATATCTCTAGGTCCCCTCGACATTTGAGACTGAGAAATGCATGGTCGTGCTCAAATGAATTGATGGAGATCAATGTCATTTGTTTAGTCAATCTAATTGGGTTTCGAGTAATCAAAGATAAAACGATATAAGGTGGACTTTGTCCATGCCTTATATTCTATCAAGATATCATGAGACAAAAGGATTATGTCATTAGCTATATTAAGGTTGTCTCGGATCATGAGCTTTCATTTAATCAGGTAGAGTCATAATGTATGACTCAGAGGATCAAAATGTATTCTAGGCCTACCGCCAATGTTAGTTGAACCTATTATAACAAATAATTAATTTGTTATATTTATCGATAAGGAAAAATTCGAAGGGTTTTTGTTTTTTTTTTTTTGATGTGAATTTAAATTATTATTTGAGAGTCAATATATAATAATATAAATTGCTTTCTCATCTCGATAAGGATTTGAATTTAAATTATTATTTAAAAGAGTTTTATAAATCTGATTCTTATCCTATAAGATTTAAATTTAAATTGTTATTATTTAAAAGAGTTTTAAATATATAATAATAAAAATTGCTTTTGACTTAAACCCCTAGCAGACTTTTGATATGAGATTATATATATGTGAGACATATATATTTTGTAGTAGTTGTCTTTACTTAAGAACAACCAAAACAGAGAGAAAGAAAACCCTAATTTCTGGTTGAGAAGACGAACCCGAACTAGCATTCAATAAGATCGTTTCATTATTTAGTCTCGTGTGTGTGGATACTTGTAGAGGGTGGTCGCTTTTCAGAAAGGCAGCACCTTTGAAGATCCGAATAAACCAAGACACATACTTTGAAGGCTTGACGAATCGATCTACAAGAGGTAAGCTCACATCTCTTCCTTCGGTTTTTTATGAAACGATGTGATCCCTGTGGGTTATGGATAAGAAATTTTAAATTCTAATAAGATTATGTTCCAATCAGATTGATACGGTGCCTGAATCTAACATCGGTATATGGTGTCATTGGTACTACCAGTGACGGTTGTCACACTTGGCATAGGCATGTGTGAGGGAGTCGACGAGTGACTTTGGATATGAGCATGAAAGCATTTCATGCATGACATATGACATTCATGTAGACATTTTACTTGGATGTTTGTTTGTTTATGTGGCCATTGCATGTGCACTTAGGTGGGGAGTAGCCCTTGTAGGAGTTATTTCTCTACTGGGCTATGCTCACCCCTGCTAGGATCCCCTTTCAAGTACTTGATACTGATGCACACGCTTTGGGAGCCCTTATGGGATTTTTCCTTTTTCTCATTTATCATCCTACATTCTTCAGCCTTGGTCATTTTCTCCTTTGGAGCAAATCCACTATCTGGTCAAAAGGAGGAAATTTCCTCCCCATTTCCTCAAGTCTCATGTGTGGCCATCAATTTTCCATCTTTATTCCTTATTTCTTTATTTCCTTTTTATGACATCATCAACCACATGGCTTCATGTGAGCCATGATCTACTTCCCACACATGCTAAATTGTTAGCCTTCCTTTTGTGCCAAGTGTACTCTTTATGGTGCCATGTGGCATCCCCAACCTTGCCATGTGTCATCCGACATCCCACGCCTCGAAAAACGGAAATCTCGACCAATTTTAATCCAACGAAATTCGACGTGGTAGCTAAATTTCGCGAGATGATTTCAACGAAAAAGTTCGTTTCATCATCCGAGATCTAGAAAAATTTCGGATTTCTACCGAAATTACTATTTTACCCTTTTTTGAGAAAATTGGATTTTTCTCTGGTTTCATGAACAGCTTTATATGACATGCATAATTGAGATTTGAATATTTAGGAAGTAATTTTTGTCAGTATTGAAATTTTGAATTGGAGAATTAACAATTAGAAGGTTGCGATTTACTCCGAATAAGTGTTTGGTAATTGGACAAAAATCCAGTTACAAGAAAGGTTACCGTCATTTCACACTTCAAACCTTCAGGATGAAGGCTTGAGGGTGTGAATTGACAGTCATGCCCCTAGAGTGGGTTTCTGGGCGTGACAGAGTGGTATTAGAGCTATAGGTTTATGATCTTAATGGGAACTTATTTAAGTTTGTCTATGGGGATAGTTGAGTGACGTGTTAGTTGATAGTTCTATCCGTCATATTCTAGCATTCTTTACAAATGTATATTAGATAATTGATTTCTTATGATCAGTTAAAGTTCACTACACTCTTTGTCTTTGTTTAGTTTGCTGGTTTGGGGCTGAATATACTTTTATCAATATGAATTATGATTTGAATTTGTCACTTTGGGACATGCCATTATGGACAATATGGTGGTTTGAAGTTATTTTATGACGATTGGTAAGAAGAGAATATTGAATTGACTTAATAATCCTTAAACATTAAGGTTTTTGTTTGATTTTCGAGGACACTAAGGAGCTTACTACCTTAATCTGTTGATTGTTTTGGGAAAATATTGTCTTTCCATATTCTTAGTTATCTTAAGTTTAGCTCAAGGAAACATGTGGATAAATTGTTACTCATAAGCTAAGCCTTGCAAGGTAGTTATTTGCTTAAAGTGTTGTTATGTTTTAAGTCAATGTGATGAGGATGAAAACAATTTGAAATTTTAAAGGATCTGATATTGTTATTAGTTTTGAAGTTTCTTGGGATTTATTGATTACTACAAATAAATTATTAAGAGATCTCTAAGATTATCTTATATTTTCAGGCTAATATAGAAAGAATAAGTTGATTGGTCTTATAACTAAGGATGATAGCTTCACGAGTTGAAGAACAAATTAATAGCAACTCTTACTTTGATTATTTCATCGGGTCTAAAGATTAGTTTTGTATAATGATGCTTTCATTAGATTTATGTTGTGTTCTTATGCAACATGGAAAAAAATTGATATATAATTATAGACATTTGAAATTTTAAGATAGAGAAAATTACCTTGTTATGATTTGAAGTTAGTAAAATGATTTTTGCACTTAAGATATAAAGACATTTTTCTTATTTATGATCTACTATAGTTTATGAGAGTTTGAAGTTCTTTGTCTTCTTAAAATGATTTTACAAGAAATAGAAGATATTGATACAATTACTTAGAGATTATGATGACATTATTCAGTGCTAATAAAATGAGAATCTTCAGATTTATGCCTTTAAATAAAAAAAAAAAAATTGATTCCTTTCGGGAAATCATTTAGGGTCGCCACAAACGATTAGTATATGATTTTGAGGATGCTTTTACAAGTCTATGTTATAATTTTGGATTTTTAGGAGTTTCTTATGTCGGAGCATTTATAAGGAGAACGAATTTGCACTCAACTGTGGATCCGCTGACTAATTCAATAACTCAATGAATACAAGTGGAGGCTCAGTTACCTGACGCCCATTTTTAGAAATTCTGCAAAGTCTCCTTTGTACTGGGAGCTCTTCACCCAAATACAAATCTGACATCCCGGTCCCAACAAAGGCAATATAATCCAAAATATCCACCTCACATATAATACGACCACTGCGCTCATAAACAATACTCACTATAATACCAAACTATGAATCCAACTATATATCCTATGTGTCACAAGAGTTACAATATTTTCACTCTTAACAATACACATATTAAACTTAAAGAGTTCTAATATTATAAAACCACCAAAGCCACATCCTAGCTTTCAGAACTCATCCCCAGTGATCTTGCGCCGCCCCCCGCACGCTCCCGCACTGCAAAGCCAGGTCCCACGCACTTCCGGTGAGCTAATGTCATGAGAGAACCGCCCCTAAGTGGGCTACTCACCACCTAAGTGCAATGCAATGTTCCATTCTAAACACACATTCAAGCAAAATGCATGATCCTACTGAATGTCTACGACCATCTCGCATCCCGAAGTTCACCGACTCTCTCACACTCGCCTAAGCCTCGTATGAGAATTATTGTTTTGTTTGTTTGTGGACAACCCTCCGATGTATATATATATCAATTGGGCCGCTCCGACGATTGATATATTATTTGGTTGTGGACTACCCTCCGATGAATATCAATTGGCCGCCCGAACATCGACATTTTAAATCGACTACCCTCTCGATAATTGTTTTTGCACAACCCTCCCAACCATTTCCTCTGTGACTCATCTCATGCACTAACCCTAGTCCTAGGATGTTTCAAAGGCATATGAAATGCATGTATGCTACTTCCAATACAGTCTAATCACATGCAAATATGTAAACATGCACATATTCAATATCCAATCACACAATCATGTCATGTAATTATAGTTTCAAACATCAAAATCTAGCTCACTGGGCTATCGATAAAACACTTGAGCAATTTAATTTAAATCACTCGACCAACACGCATTTTCAATAAAAATATATTTTCGTGTCACTATTCCTAGGAACAAGAAACATTAGGCCTACTAGCTCCAACACTAACAAGTCACCTGGGCTAACTTTAGAACTCCGCATCTCACGGCCATTCCCAGCCTTTTCCAAACCAATCCATGATTTAATACCAAATCACCCAATTTGACAACCCAATCAGCCGTGGCGCCTACTACCGGCCCAATGGGTACTCAAAACTATATATCAACCCGGTCCCAAGGTTTGGGACGGATCAAACGGCCTCTCACGGCCTCATTCAGCTCAAACATTTGCAAAGTATTTAAAAGAGGGAATAAAACGCAAGTAGGGAGAAACCCCTACCTCTTGATGTTTGTCAAAAACTCACAAATCCAGTACCCACGCAAAGCCCTCTCCGCGTAGAGCAGTTCTTCTTCTTGTCCCGAAGACCGCCAACGGTTGGATCGCGTGTATTTCTAGAGAGAAGCTTTCTAAGGAAAATCTCTCAAAAATGGCTACTGTAAGAAAAAAAATCTCCCTCTCACGTTTTTTTTTGCTTTGGTTTATGAAGGAGAAGATGCACTATACACTATTTTGTCACCTTGTGACTTAAAATCAAAATCCAAAATGACCATTATGTCCCTTTTTTACCAGAATTGATATTCGACACTACCTCGATCGTCCATTTTCATCATTTCTCTACTCATACCACTTATGGCACATGAGTACGTGTTATATGTGACTTTCATCGCATCGAAAATTGTTTTACGGCACCCGAATCGCAATGCCTCGAAAAAGGTGTCAACTCCGACTATCTCGGAAATTTACGAAATTTTACGTACTAATTAGGTTTCACGAGACGATTCCAACGGTGAAATCCGTTTCGTCATCCGAGATTCAGATAATAAATTCCATATTTTTAACTGAAATAACAATTTTGTAATCGAATTTACGATTTTTGCCCTTATTCTAGAAATTGGAATTTCAGTTCTTACATTTCCCTTCCAGCGAATTTCATCCCAATTCAGACACCACAATCACGCACATGCATATGCAACGCGCACTCTACCATGCATGTAAACAGTCATTTAAATTTTAAACGACTAAATTACGTACCTTCATCCCTAAACAAGAAGGGATAAGTGGCCCGCATTGTGTCCTCGCGCTCCCATGTGGACTCCTCCACTCCATAGTGCCTCCATGGTACCAACACTAGCCTCACGGTTTTGCGTCGCAAAACCTGATCACGGCTATCAACAATGCACACTGGTCCCTCCTCGAAGGTCCATCAGTGTCAACCTCAATCTGTCCCCAATCCACCACATGAGCCGATCCGAGTATACCTGAGCATGGAGACGTGAAACACCCGTGATCCGACATGTCACAGAAAGCCAACCTAAGACGCAATAAAGGCCTATCCTCTCGAGTATCTCGAAAGGCCCAATAAACCTCGGCGATAGCTTCCCGCGCTTGCCGAACTGATCACTCCTCTCTTAGGCATCACCTTCAAGAAAACGCGATCACTAACCTCGAACTCTAAGGGTCGACGTCGCACATTAGCATAGCTCTTCTGCCGGCTCTGAGCCGTGAGAAGACGCTATCGTATCAAGCTCACCTTCTCGGAGGTGTCTCTAATCGATCAGGACCAGTGATGGAGCCCCTCTCCCACCTTGGTCCAACATAATCTGATCTGCCATGGCCTCCCATACAATGCCTCATATATGGTGCCACATTCAGATACCGCCGATAACTACGTTGTAGCTAATTCCACTAAGGGCACCAATCCCCACTTATGATCCAGACGATGCCTCTAAAGATGTCCTCTAACACCCGTATGTAATCCATACAACACGAACCCTACACAAACCCTTGCTTGGCGGTAAATCCAACCTCTCCAAGGTAAATAATCACCGACAATCCAATGGACGCATCTAGTCCATATGTCATGAATGACATCCATTTACTTAGCCTGCCAACCAACAACACCCAACGCGATTTCCACCGGTATCCAACTGAGTCATTCCTTTAATTCTATCATTCAACTTTAAGTCTACATGATAACCTGTCCGTATGTTTTCATCTCGAGTCACTCCCGACTCCTATCACTCAACTCTAAGTCTATGTGATAATTTAACCGTGTGTTTTCATATCGGGCAACATAACTCTTCAGCTTACACTTCGAGCCTGTTACGTTCAAACAGAAATTTGGGATGTCTCCTTTGGTCTCTTACACCCACACAGAAATTCGGGGTATTTCCCCGAGTCTCTTACACCCTAACTCTAGGCTTCTCACCTTAGGGGATTTACGGCCCCCCTTTTTGCTTTGCCCAATACGCTTTAATTACTCTTCACTTCCTGATTCGAACTAAGAGTCTTCATTGAACGTAGTTCCAAAGACAACTCAACCCACACTCACCAAGAGTGGTGAATGACCGTACCGTTCACCCACACCCGACTCGACGCGATGTTACCGTGCACATGAACGAATACCCTCTACATTGTGATAACTAACTTTGCCCACCATGAGCGTAATCCTGGAGATCTCTCACTCATAATTTCGACCTATCAGGTCAACTCTCACCCTAAGCATCCTGGTGTGGGAAGAACATCTATACCGGGCTTCTCTAAAGGCCTTAACCTCTTAAGCCCAAATCCACGTCGTGTCTGCATGACAACCCTACTTAAGGTCTCACCATCGACAACTCGATGGTCAGTCAACTCATCCATGTCAAGCCCGACATCAACAACCAATATGTCTACCAGCTCCTCGAGGTCCACCACGCCTCGTCAGCAACTCCTCGGGATCCGTCCCGACTTCACCCACACTCCGCCCTCCGCTCCATCTCGTAAGTATTGAGAGTGCTTGTATAGCACCCCGAACTAAAACCGGTTCCTCTGACCCATACTAAAGTGTGGAGGAATGAACTGCATACTCTCCTGTCCTATGGCTAACTTGGACTGCATTGTCCCAAAGTCTTAGGATCCCTGTCTCTGGGGCAATCCCGTCACTCATGCTCGATCCTAGCCCTAGTCCTAAAACTAGTGAAGCGTAAGTCTTCTCGCCTCTCTCTTCCCCAACTAGGAGGAAAGCTTGATCCTCCCTTCTTGTTTACCAACACCCGTATCCCGAGTGTTCAAGTGTATCTCAATCTCTCTCTACTACGTATCGCCCAACTACGAGTCTATGTCCCGTAGGCGAAGGTCCCACATCCCGTCCCGAATGGACAATCTCAACCCATTCGTGTCTCTCAGAATACCCAACCAATCCCAAGAAACTACGTGATTCAAAGATTGACATTCGTCTCTCCTAATCCCATCACCGCCTCAACCTTCCCAGTCGACCGGACATTCTGAGAGGCCGACACCACGTGTCCCAAAATCTCACCTCAAGAAGCCGCATCGTGACTTACTCGAACTTGGCGCATTAACCGATGGTCTCTCAACAACTGTAAAACAATCCTCAAGTGGTACTCATGCTCCCACTCTGACCGGGAGTAGATCAAAATGTCATCTACGAAGACTACGATAAATTGATCTAAATAGGGTTGGAATATCCTATGCATGAGATCCATGAATGCCACCGGCGATTAAGCTAACCAAGGGCATCACCGAACTCAAAGTGCCCATAACGTCTCAAACGCCGTTTTAGGGAAATCTCAGATCCCAAACCCTCAGCTGATGGTAACCATGGTCTACTGGAGTGTACCCGCACTCCTCCTCAACTGATCAAACAAATAGTCAATCCTGTGAATGGGTACCGATTCTCGATCGTAAATCATGTTCAACCTGGTCGATAGTCACCGCACAAATGGCGGGTCTTGTCCTTCTTCTTCGCAAACAGGACCGGAGCGCCTCATGGTGAAGTGCTCTGCCTATCGAACCCCTCATTCAAGAGCTTTAACCCGGACTCGGAAGTTCTTGCAACTTCAACCTAAGTGCCATCCTATATGAGTCATAGAGATGGGAGAAGTACTGTGGTGTAACTCGACACCGGTCTACTACCCTCCATGGAGGTAGTCCAGTAGCTCATCTCGAAAACATCCACATATTCGCACACTACTGAGGTAGATCCAAGTCTCGATCTCCTCGTCTCTGTGGTAAGGCTCGCGAGCCACCCGCTTAATCGTCCTGCAGACTTGGATCAGATACCGTCTCAAGGCAAACGTCATGCTTGTCTCCCCAAATACCATACGACACTGTCTCCGCGATAGACGAACTCCTACGCCTCACAATCGATAACGATCCTATAAGCCATCGCCCACCCATCCCTAGGATGACATCAACTCGACATGTCCATGATCCTCAGGTCCACTCTGAGTAGAGTCCGCGAGATCTCCAAATTTCGCAACCTCGACATATCATCCCTATTATCGCCCTAATCCCTGGGAGACTTCATCGTACAACGGCCTCTAAGGTCTCAGAGGTCCTGCCCATTTCCACCATATTTGGGCCTCATTCTAGCTAGAACGCAAATTAGTCTAACTCGGGCCGCACGAGGTAACTCCATGGCCTCTAACACCTTCTCGATCTGTATAAACCAATGGTCGGCCACCATCGGATCTCCTCCCCCTGTGAATGTTGAGGGATGATGCATCCTAAACCTCTGGGGATTACTAGGATCTCCCTGACTACCTGCTATGCTAGCCTGTGCAATAGCAGCCTGTGCAACACCCACGCCACAGCGCCCGCTGGATCAAAATACCGAAGTACGTCAATCGTCGATGGTGCCCGACCAAGGCTCGTGGACGCCTTTCTACGCCCCGTCCTCTTACTAGCCATTTACACAATTAACATGGCAACAAGAATCATTTAATTTTCATTTCATCAACTAGCAATGCAGATGCTAATTTCACTAATAGACTTGACACCATGAACTGACCCGCTCATTTTCTATGGCTTAAATTCCAACCACTCGCCCATTTATTTCAATAAAATTCTAAGCTTCGTTCATTTCAATATCCAAATCCCTAAGGTCATAGTTCCTAACCTTAGCATTCACCCTTTTCCTATACACATTACACCATGCATATAGTTTCCTACGCAACTACCGCGCAATCACGATTTCAAATGGTAGTTAAATACAATACAGTATCTCTAAGGCATAAACACAACCCCGAGACACTAATCATACACATAACTCAGTGTATACGCAATCAATTTTGCATTTAAAATATTGTTTTCAACAAAAATTTTATTTTTGAAAATTTTATTTTTGAAAATTTTATTTTTTCGAAATTTTTCGAAAATTTTATTTGATTTTATTTCATTTTATTTAAATTTAATTTATTTTTTTTTTCTCAAAAAATTTTTTTTTTGATGAACAGTGTTCATTTAGTGACTCAGAACAAGATCGAAATAAACCGGTCAAAACCGAGTCGAGCACAAACACTCCAACCGCCCATTGGCACACCCAAAGCTGCGATAGCACGCCTCAGCGCATTAGCCCGCCGATTCGCGCTCGCCGCGGCGCGTCGAGGCCCCCGTCAGATCGCGTCTCTGCCGCCGTGGTCGCCACGCTTCATGCACGCCGCTACGCTTATGCAACGCGGCGCTGCGCCCGCGCTCGCGCTTTGCCCGCGCTCGCACGCCGTGGTCGCGGCGCGGTCGCCGCCTCCATGGTCGTGATCGCGAGCGCATTGTGTCGCCAGATCGGGCGCAGGCCGCATGCAGACACCGGGTCGTGGCGTCGCGGGCCTAGTCGCATTACAAATTTCGCTTCACTCTTCCTTGTCAATACACCATGTGTGCTTGCGATATACCTCGGCCGTAGTTTCTTAGTCATACAAGCAAGTAGACATGATACAACCGCCTTCCTCAACTCCTTTCACCACACACTGGTACAATACACAACCAAATTTCCACACAAGCTCGTTAACTTGCAATACACCTTGGTGTATTGCACACAAGCCTTAAGCCTACAATGAATCTCTCGTAATACAATGACTCAGATATAAACACAAAATCCTTCCCTTTTTTAATACAATCAAGTAAGAGCTCCAACCGATTCGCACAACAAATATTTTTTTTTTCATTATTCTTTTCTCCTTCTTTCCGCTTATTTCCAACAACTGAAAAATCACGAAAAATTATATATTCTATTTTTTTTTCATTTTCTTGAACACTCCAATAAATTTGTAAAATTTATTTACTCATTTTCTTCAATTTTACTACTTGTAAAATCTTAGAAAATTATTTTCCTCTCATAACCAAATTTATAAAAATCTATTTTCTTTGCTTTAAAATTTCTTCTCATTTTCCAACAACCCAAATAAATTTGGTAAATTTTATTTTATTTAATTTTCTTCAATTTCACACCATATAAAACCTTAGAAAATTATTTTTCAATTTTCATGACCAAATAAATTTATAAAATTATTTTCCCACTTTTTCCCAGTTTTTACATCAGAAATCTTAAATTATTATTATTATTATTATTATTCATTTAATTCTGGAAAATGGTCCAGAATCTCCTAAAAGCCTCTTTATACAACACTAACCCTAGTGTTCAACCTCAAATTTATTAGAATTTGAATTCATTATCCAATAAACCAATTAAATTTATAAAAATCTATTTCTTTTATGTTCTTCTTCCGCTTTACATCAGACCACCTAAAATATTTTCTAAAATATTTTCTAACACATCCATGTGCTAATCACCAAGCACACATAAAAATCTCAACACATGAAACATGTCATGCACACCAAACACACAATAATTCACCAAATCACACAAAACACATCAACACACGTGCACGTAGTGTCCTAGTTTTGTCCCGTGATTTTCCTAGGTAATCTCATACCTAAACTCAACATCGAACCACACCTAGTGGTGATGTTCTTACTCGACCATGGCCTAAGCCTGGGCCTCATTCTCTGTAGGTTTCATATACCCATATCTACATCAAACCACCTAGTGGTGATGGATACCCAAACCCGAGCTCCCTAGGTATTCATATACCTAAGCTCTGATACTAAGCCGTGACACCCTAAATCTCGGGGGTCCGTTGACTACCCGTCCACCATGAATACATGAGGCCTGGTTACCCGACGCTCACTTTAGAAATTCAAGGCAGCCTTTTGTACTCAGGAGCTCTACCCAATACAAACCCGCATATCCCGTCCTTGCAACAGCAATATAATCCAATATATCCAATCACATGAGTAATACGACCACTTGGGCCCATAAACATTACTCAATATGCATATCAACTATGAATCCAACTATATATCCTAGAGTTACAAGAGTTACAATATTTTCACTCTTAACAATATATATATTAAACTTAAAGAGTTCTAATACATGTAAAACCACCAAAGCCACATTCCGGCTTTCTTCTAGAACTCAGCCTCTAAGACGAGCCGTCTCCTCGCACACTCCCGTACTGCAAAAAAGGGGTCCCACGACGGGGCGAGCCAATGCTCAAGAGGAGAATCGCCTCAAGTGGGCTACTCACCACCTAAGTGCAGGCAATGTTCCACTAAACACACATTCAAGCAAATGCATGATCCTACTTGAATGTCTATGACTAACTCTGATCCCGAGTCCTCACCGACTCTCTCACACTCGCCTAAGCCTCGCGTATGAGAATTATTGTTTTGTTTGTTGTGGACAACCTCCGATGTGTATATATATATCAATTAGGCCATTCCACGATTGATATATTATTTGGGTTGTGGATCATTTCCTCCGATGAATACTAATTGGGCCGCCCGACGATTGATATTTTAATTGATACCTTCCGATAATGAAAGGCAAGTAAGCAAAAAAAAGGCAAGTGAACATGTTGAACATTACTTGGCTGGTCATGCAAGATGGTGGTGGGGTGTGGTGGCAAGGCAGAGTGCAGTGGCAGGCAGGTGTGGCGGCCGCGCGCCTTCTCGCCCGAGATTAACCCTCCGAACCATTTCCTTCCAGGACTCTATCTCATGCACTAATCTTATAGTCCTAGATTGTTTCATAAAGGCATATGGAAATGCATGTATGTAATTTCCAATACAAGCCTAATCACATGCAAATATGTAAATACACATATTCACATAATATCCAATCACACAATCATGTCATGTAATTACTTTTAAACATCAAAATTAAATACTGGGCTAATGATCAAACACGAGCAATTTAATTTAAATCACTGACCAAACATAGATTTTCACAAAAATATATTTTCGTGTCACTATTCCTAGGAACATTAAAACATTAGGGTTTACGGTTCCAACACTCAACAAGTCATCGGTTCACTTTGTGAACCCGCATCTCATGGCCATTCCCGTCCTTTTCCAAACCAATACATGATTTAATACCAAATCACCCAATTTGACAACCCAATCAGCCGCGGGCAAATACTACCGCTTCCAATGGGTACTCAAAATTATATCAATTCGGTCCTGCGTTTGGGATCGGACAACCACTTCCTCACTTCGCCATTCAAATTTCAAATGATTTGCAAAGTATTTAAAAGAGGGAATAAAACGCAGTAGGGAGAAACCCCAAATTCTTGAGTTTGTCAGGAACTCACAAATCCGTACCACGCTAAGCCCTCCGTAGAGCGCTTCTTCTTGTCCCAAGACCGTCAACTGATCGCGTGGTATTTCTAGAGAGAAGTTTCTCTCTAAGGAAATCTCAAAAATGGCTACTCGTAAGAAAAAAATCTCCCTCTCACGTTTTTGCTTTTGGTTTGGTGAAGGAGAAGATGCACTATATTAATTATTTTGTCACCTTGTGACTTAAAATCAAAATCCAAAATGACCATTATGTCCCTTACTGGGACTGATATTCTATGACTACTCTACGTCCATTTTCATCATTTCTTACCCATACGACTTATGGCAATACTGAAGACGCTAAGAGATGTGACTTTCGTCGCATCGAAAATAAATTTACGGCACTTGAACCGCGATGCCTCGAAAAACGTGTCAACTCCGACTATCTTGGAAATTTACGAAATTTTACGTGCTAGTTAGGTTTCTCGAGACAATTCCAACGATGAAATCCGTTTCATCATCCGAGATCCAGAGAATAAATTCCAGATTTTTAACTGAAATAACAATTTTGTAATCGAATTTACGATTTTTGCCCTTATTCTAGAAATTTGAATTTCTCGGGTCTTACAAAATTTGTTTTGATAATTAAGATCTTATAAGGAATTATTTGAAACTAGTTGAACTTTTAGAACAATTAATAAGATAATAAGATCTTGAAATTTGGGATTAGACTTAATGTCTTAAATAATGGAGACATAAAGATACAACTTGAAGGAGGTTTATTACTGGGTTTTTAACGATCTACCCTAAAAGGATGCAAAGTATAAATATCTAAGATGTAATTTGATATATTATGATATGAAGTAAGGTATTACATTATTTGTGACTTCGGTTTAGTGTGATCAGATATGGAGGTTTACTAAAGATCTACTAGTACTTACAACTACTTTATATTTCTAAATGAGTGTGGAAACTTATTACCATGGATTTTGTGATAGGGTTACCAAGAACCTTAGTTGATGACAATGTTTCATTATGATGGTTTGTTTATGGATAAAGTCTAATAATTTTTCTATCAAACTAGCTTTAAGGAGATTTTGATAATGTATGAAATATTTTATTCTATGGTATGTAATAAGAATTCTTAATTTATTTATACCCTGACTTCGCCAAAAAAACGAAGTACTAAGTTAATTTTGATAGTAGCTTTCATACTTAGACTAATGACTAATTAAGGAAAGTAATCGTAAGTTGAAAATCTGTTGAGAAAAGGAAAACTCAGTCCTCGGGATTTAGGGCTTGTTTGAAATATTAGAGAGAGTAGGTACTCGCGTATAAAGCAGCTCTCTGTCCCGAGGCCTATCTAAGATTCATAATGTGTTTCATGTTTCGACTCGAGGAAATATGTCTGATGCTTCTATGTCAGGAGCTGAGCCTATTTAGATTTACGCGAGGACTCACCTATGAAGAGGTGTCCGTCTAAAGGTGGATGATGAATAAGGTTCTACGACGGTTATTGTCAAGCTGGTAAAAGTCCAATGGAGCAATCATTATAAGATCTAAGAGGCCACTGGGAGTTAGAAGAAGAGATGAGAGAAACATCCTCACTATTTCAAGACTTCGTAAGCAAAGTTTAGAGGACTAAACTTTTATAAAGGAGGAGAAAATGTACCACTCAGAATTTGTATAGGTATAAGTTACTAAAATAATAATGATGCGACTCAGATAAGTGATAAATTAGGAAAATACAATGACAGAATTTTTATAGGCATATGTTATGAAAATAATAATGATAATTCAATTAGACGTTATGAAAATAATAATGATAATTCAATTAGACGTTATGAAAATAATAATGGTAATTCAATTAGTAATTAATTAATTAATTTAATGAAAGAGGGGTAAAAAGGTAATTTTCCTAATAGATAATTCTGCATAAATTGGAGTAAATAAGAAAATCGTTTCTATTCATCTGGAATTCTCCGACTGTGCAGAATTCCGCAGGACGTATCATTTTCTGATTCAGTAGGCTTGAAGAAATAAATTCTCTTATGTAAGATCTTCCTTATTTTATTCTTCTAGATTTCTTTGATGTAGATTCTTTAATTTTCTTCATTTTAGATGAAACTTAAGAGTTTATTTAGATTTCACTTTCTCGTTCTTAGGAAATAAAAATAAAATAAGGATTGGTGGTATCATATTGAATTACTTCTGGAGTATGAGAATGAAAGTATTTAAGGATAATTTTTGAAAGAAAATAATGATAAAACAAATAGATAATTTGAAAAGGTTTAATTTTGTATAAATATATGCATTTGATAAAGTATTTAAATGTATATATGTGTTTCTAAGGGCAAATATTTTATTAAGGATTGAGAATTTATTTGATAAGGAATATGATTAGAATAATTACTTAGCAATTATAGGAAATAAGATCCTACACATTACTGTCGATATGATAATTTGTTAGGTAAAAGGCTATATGTGTATTGTGTAATAATATAAATTTGTAAAATAGTATTAATATTATTTCTTTCTAGTAAAAGATTTAAGTTCGGATTAAGATATAAAAATAAATAAATTATTAAAATAAGATCCGAAGGAATATGAGTTTTATAAATTTGTAAAACTACCTAATCTAAATAGTTATCATTTGAACACTTGTCAATATGTTTGAGGTGAACAAAATAATATAATTGCTAAGAATATCAAATTAGAAAAGTTTCTCAAAGATAAATAAGTAACATGATAGTTTCTTCCTTATTATTTTAGAAATATTTACTGAGGTGAAATTATTCTGATTATTCTTTCAAAGCTTTGAGCAATTCTTCGAGGTAAGGGATTCTAATACAGCTTTTCGAAAAATTATTATTTTTATATATATGTACTTGTAAGGGATATTAATTAAGATTTTTAAAAAGAAAATTGTTTGTTTTTACTTCATTTGAGAATGAAAATTGTTTTAACTGAATTATATATAATCTTGGTTTGTGAAAAGTTTTACTTTTTTTTTTTATTTGATTATCCATGGATCAAAATAGTAGTTTTGTATGATTATACTTTTGAGATTTGTTTTGTTTATGAAATAAATGTGGAGAGATATGATGTTTTGTAATTTGAACTTTTAAATGAAATATTTGACTCGGGTTAGTTCTATCATTAACTAGGAATAGCTTTTGACTATTTGGCCCATGTCAACGGGGGATATACAGTTGACCTTACATTTTCGGGTGGGGAATATAATTGATTTTAACCCTCAATTTAGGGTTTGGTTAGAGGTTACTAGTACCAAGAGTGTTTGGTTCCGCCCACTTTAAAAGAAACAATTTGTGGCTAGCCACCCATTCAAAGTCCCATATAATCAAGACCATTTGATATTTGACACTGAGAAAATATATTTGAAATGTATTTGATTTTGATTTGATAGAAAGTGTTCGAATCGAAATTTGATATGAAATTGTTTTGACTACATTTGATATGTGAAACCGATTTGAATTGATGAGAATGTTTTGAAGTATATTTGTTAATGTTCCATCTTATTTTTGAATCAAAAGTTTTGATGAAAAACATCTCCTATTTGTTATATGATTTGAAAAACTTTTGATCCATGAAAATGTATTAGTGTTTCTTATCGAATCCTGTGCTCTCACTCCCATTCGTCGACATATTTTCAGGTACTTTAGTTTCCACGGTGCCAGCTGATGGCTAGGGTCAGATTCATCATCATTAAGATTTGATTAGAACTTTATGTCAATCATGTTGAACTAATAAGTCTATGTTTATGTGAAATGTTGGGTTTTCAAAGTTAATTGAGAAAGTCACAGGATGATAGTGCATTAATTTTATATTAGTACAAGTTGGATTTGGGGAGGATCCCTGTGATATTGCTATATTTCGAATGTATTTTATAAAAGACATGCATAATTGAGATTTGAATATTTAGAAGTAATTTCGTTTGATAAAATTTTGAATTTGTGAATTTATGAATTTAGAAGGTTATGGATGATTTGAAAAGTGTTTTGCAATTGGACAAAATCCACCATAAGAAAGGTTATGGTCGTTCATTAATTTCAAACCTTCAGGCTGAAGGCTTGAGGGTGTGAATTGACAGTCATGCCCTTAGGGTGGGTTTCGGGGCGTGACACAGTCAGTTCTAGTTTCTGGAACTTCTGTTTTCGGAACCAAGTTGTATCTAAAATGCTCGGGGTTACGTATGGCCTGAGCAGGAAATTTCTTGTTGAATTTGTGTGATATTTATAAAAGCTGGAATTTTTGGACTACGTCTAGATTTTTTCCGAGGCCAAGTATGGTCGGGAATGACTAAGGTGTGTTATTATTATAAATTGAATAATATGTTAACGTGTGAAATTATGTGATATATGTGGGATAAAAATGAAAATAATTATAATTTATCCATGACACTTGACATGTGTGTGATTTATATGTTGCATGTGGCACGAGCGCACATGCAAAGATGAAATGACATGCAATGACACTTACATCGTGATTATGCATGGCACGTGATGACAATGTGTGAGTGCATGGAAATGATCAACCTCAGGTTCAGTTTGATAGTACATCAAGAATGCAAATGATTTTTCTGAGACTATCCACGCATTTCTGAGACCGGATTCAAAGTACTTATCGAAGATTGTCCACAAGATTTCGAGATCCACTCAGCATATTGAGAAATGTCCATGCAGATTTCTAGGTCACCAAAGCACGATCAAAATCGTTCATAACTATATCTCAAAAAAAAGACTGCCCATTTAGAAAATAAAACAAAAGACTTTTGCTTTTGGAAAAAGGGCCATAGATGGAACGCCTATGACGATTTTTCACACTTACATGCATGTAAGGAACTGAGACCTGATCGGGCCGCGATTGGTCGTGATCTTATTATTGATATGTAAAACATTCAGTGTGATTATGTAACTGCATTGCATGTGCACTTAGGTGAGGAGTAGCCCTTGTAGAGATATATCTACTTCAGGGCATTGCTCACTCTCGCCGTGACTCACGCCGTGCACGAGGACGACGCCTCCTTCCGAGGCCGTGGAGTATAAAGAGGGCCAAGCTGTGGACTCTGAACACTATGTTTTTAAAATATATTAGGACAACTGCTTTGATATATTTTGCTCAGAGAAGAGCTACATCAAACTCTGTATAATAATATGGGAAGTTGAATATTTGCAAGAAAATATAGTAAAGAAACGAGTCCCTATGAATGGATTGACCAACAGGACATTCGACGCCACTCTAAAATTCCTCAAATGAGGGTTGTCAATCTGACCCCGAAGTTGTGGGCCTACACCCAACCATTTTAGCCCGTAGCCTGAATGGGTTGGCTTGAAATTGGTTAGGCTGATCCGTTTACCTGCTCTAAAGAAAAGTATACCACCTTAAATCCCATATGTTAAAATGCCCTCCTTGACTAATTTTTCAGTGCTTCAATGAAATCTCCATTACTCCATAGTAGCTTTTACTTTCTAGTTAGATAAAAAAATCTCGACTGCATGTCCATTCCTTTAAATTTTCTAGACTTCGTATTCTAATACATTATGAAGCTAAAGATGTGACGCCCCAAATCCGAGGGTTCGTCACCCCATCCCGCTTCAACCTCATGAATGGAAGAAGTGGTTGCCTGTTACCCGACGCCACTTAAAATCGGCGCCTTCTTCAGACGGAGTTCTAATTCCACTACATCACCCGCATGAAAAAACCCGGTCCCAAGCAAATTCAATATAATTACAACATGAGTAAAACGGCCACTGGGCCCCACAACAATACTCACTATAATACAACAACTATATCCAATGGTTACAAGAGTTAAAGTTTTACTCTTATGCAACATATATTAAAATCTAAAATTCTAATACATGTAGTGCATCACAAACCAAAGCGACAAATCGGCTTTCTTCTAAAGCGGCCTCTATGACGAGCCGTCTCCGTGCGCTCCATGTACCTGAAATAATAAATTTATCGACGCAAGGAGTTATCACGCAGTGGAACTACCCAAATGGGTTACTCTCCACCTATGCATATGCAATGCTCCAAATTAAAACACACATTCAAGCAAATGCATGATCCTACTTTAAATGTCTACGACCAACTCGTAGATCCCGAGTCCTCAATCGACTTTCTCAGACTCGCTAAGCCTCAGATGAGAATTCATATTTTGTTAGTGGACAACCCTCCGATGTATATATATCAATCAGCCGGGCCCGACGACGATATTTTTGGTTTGGACTCACCCTCCGATAATTATTATTTTAGACAACCAACCGCTTTCTCTAGACTCCATCTCATGCACTCACTCCTATAGTCCTGTGGTGTTCCAAGGCATATGGAATGCATGTATGCCAATTCCACATGCCTAATCTACATGCAAATATATAAACATGAATATATTCACATAAAAATTAAATCACACAATCATGTTATGTAATTATCATCTCAAACATCAAAATTAGCTCACTTGGGCTAATAATCAAACACAAGCAATTCGATTTGAATTACTTGATCAAACCCATATTTTCACAAATTATATTTTGGGAATTACTGCTTCGAGAACAAAGAAAACCTCGCGCATCGTCTTTATCAAACACAAATCATCGGTTCACTTTAGAACTCAGATTTCTGTAATACGATCCCGCCTCACACATCACAATATGGCTTAATACGTAAACCATGACATTAACAACCTGTACGTCCACGACACCGTCCGTGAACCTGCAAAAATAGCTCCAAAATATAACAATTCGGGTCCCAAGATTTGGGATCGACCAAACGGCCCTCACTACTGCCAACTAACTCCAAGCATCAACATAGTCTTAAACAAAGAATAAAACCCAAGTAGGAGAAACCCCACCAAGGAGCTTGTCTAAACTCCTTAAATCTGGTACCCACGCAAATCCCTTTCTCTCCGCATACAGAGCAATTCTTGCTCCGAAGACCGCCAACTATCTGATCGCTGCTAGGAAAACTTAGAGAGAAGGAAGACACTCTCTCTCTAAAAATGAGATCCAAAACCTTATGTCAGATTTTTCCTTCCCCCTCACGTTTTTCTCTTCCTTTTTCATATGTAGGAGATGACACTATTTGTGTTTTGTCCTCTAGTGACTTAAACAAATCCCAAAATGCCTATTATGTCCCTTCATTTCCCAGATTTGATATTCGGCACTATCTCGGCCGTCCATTTTCATCATTTACTTCATACCACCATGGCACATGAGTACGTGTTATATGTGACTTTCACAGACGTAAAATCGCTTTTACAGCACCCAAATGTGATGTCTCAGAAACGCGCTAACCCCGATCGTCTCAGACTTACTAACTTTACGTATAGCTAGATTTCGTGAGATGATTCCAACGGTGAAATCCGTTTAGTCATCCAAGATCTAGAGAATAAATTCTGGATTTTTAACCAAAATTACAATTTTGTTACCAAAATTACGATTTTGCCATTTTTCTAGAAATTGGAATTTCTCGGGTCTTACATTCTCCCCTCCTTAAAAGGAATTTATCCCAAAATTTCGACACTATAATCACTACATGCATACTAACGTGCACTCTACTATACGAAACTATTTAAATGCTAAACAACTAAACCACGCACCTTCATCCCAAACAAGAAGGATAGCGGCCCAGATCACGCCCTCACATCCATGCACCCTCCACTCCATGGTGCCTCCATAATACTAACACTAGCCTCACGGTTTACGCCGCGAAAAACCCTACCACGCTTATCAACACGCGACCGGTCCTTCCTCAAGGTCCCATCCGCGGCCAACCCTCAATCCGGTCCCCAATCCACCACATGAGTTGGATCCGAGTATATTCCGAAGACGGAGACGCGGTAAACACCTCGCGACACCCGACATGGGCCACGCAGAATGCGAACCCAGACACAACGGCTTCACCCTCTCGAGTATCTCGAAGGTCCAATGAACCTCAGCGATAGCTTCCCACGCTTGCCGAACCTGACCACTCCCCGTGCATCACCTTCAAGAAGACGCATCCCAACCTCAAACCTAAGGGTCGCACGTCGCGACATCCCGCATAGGCTCTTTCTGTTTGGCCTACGTGAGGAAGACGGGCTGGTCAGATTGCTTCCACTCTTCCTTGAGGTGTTCTGATCAGATCGTGACCGTTGATGGAGCCTCCCACTCCTCGGTCCAACATAACGGTGGGATCTACACTACCCCATACAATGCCTCATACGGCCATCTGTATACTCCCCGATAATCGTTGTTGTAGGCTAACTCTACTAGTATAAATGCCCTCCCAACCGCTCTTGTGGATCAAGGACGCATGCTCGTAGCATGTCCTCCAATACCTATAGTCCTCTCGGGATCGACCATCCTGGTCTGAGGGGTGGAACGCCAGATCATCGTTAGCCAGGCTCATAAATTTTCGAAACTCTTCCAAAAGTGTGCCGAATCTCTGTGGGTCCCTATCCGAAACTATGGATACCGGCACTATGTAGCCTAGACTATCTCTCGAATGTACAACCGCGTAATCTCTCTCCAATGAGAATCATCCGCACCCAAGAAAATGTGCCGACTTCATGAGTCGATCCACTATCACCCATACCGCCATGCTTCGCGGCGTCCGCGGGCGTGGTCACAAAGTCCATCGCGGACGCGGCTCCCACTACCAGCCACCACCTCCAATGGCCGGCAGCCCGCCGGGCTTCGTGTTCAGCCTTAACTGCTGGATATGTGAGACATCGTCGAACAAAGTCTCCACGCGGTCTCTTCATCCCGCCCAAGAATACCGACGAATTAAGATCCTAGTACATGTTCGTACACTGATGCCAGCAAATCGAGAGCAGTGGAAACCTCCCTGAGAATCTCTTCTCTCAAATCGGTCAAATGGGGAACCACTACCCGTCCTCTATACCGAAGACTACCATATGTGTGGACGGTCCACTCGCCACTGCACTCCAACCCGCATTCCATCCCCGATGGACACTATCTCCGCGTCCCACCCCTGTGGACTCCAATCACTCGTGCACGTAGACTCAGCCACTAAACTCCCAATGTACTCGGTGGCCCCGCCGCTATACACCCAGACCCAAATTGTCCCACGCCCGAGCACGCCCACTCCCCGAAGCTATACTAGCCAAGACTCCCCGTGACTTCCGACAAAGTGCATCAGCCACCACATTTGCCTTACCGAGATGGTAATGCAAAGTGAAGTCATAATCCTCTAGGAACTCCATCTATCTGCGTTGCCTCATATTGAGGTCCCGCTGCGTGAAAATATACTTCAGACTTTTATGGTTTGAGTACACCTCGAACTCCTCACCATATAAGTAATGGCGCCAAATCTTCAAGGCAAAGACTACGGCCGCCAACTCCATGTCATGTGTGGGGTAATTCTGCTCGTGATTCTTCAACTGACGAGAACCATAAGCTACTACCTCACAGATCGTATCAAACAGACATCCCATCCGGCTTCGAGGCATCACAATACATCAGGTACCCCCCGTCCCTTTCGGGGACTATCAAGATAGGAGCTGAAGTAAGTCTCCTTTTCAACTCCTGGAATGCCTCCTCGCATCCGTCATCCCAATCAAACTTGACCTCCTTCCGGGTCAACCTAGTCATAGGTGCTGCTATTCTGGAGAAATCCTCAATGAATCTCCTGTAATACCCAGCCAATCCTAAGAAACTACATATCTCGAAGACTGACTTCGGCTCCTAACTCATCAACGCCGACCTCTCCGGGTCGACTAACACTCCTGGAGGCCGACACCACGGTTCAAAATCTCACCTCAAAGAGGTTTAATCGCGACTAATGAACTCTGGGCGCATGTTCCATGGTCTCTCAACAACTCAGAAACAACTTCGCGGTATCATGCTCCCACTGACCTGGAGACTAAAATGTCATCTACTTAAGACTACTTATTAAATCTCTGGATCTTAAAATTAGGTTGGAATATTCTATGCATGAGATCCGTAATGAGCCAAGATTCGTCAATCAAGGGCATGACAAAGAAACTCAAAGTGCCTAGCGACCGCGCTTTAAACGCCTGTCTTGTGGAAATCTATCCCCAACCCCACTGATGGGTAACCAAGCATGAAGGTCTATCTTGAGTAGACTCGTGCTCCTCCAACCGATCAAACAAATCGCCAATCCTGCAGAATGGGTACCGATTCTTGATCGTGAACTCGTTCTCAACCTGTTTGCAATCACGTACAATGGTCTTGGCCCTTCTTCTTGCAATAACCTGAGCGCCTCATGGTGAAGTGCTCTATCTAATGAACCCCTTGTCCAAAGAGCTCCCGTAGCCGGACTCTCCGAGTTCCGCAACCCAACCGGCCATCCTATGAGTCATAGACGGGTGAAGTACCGCGTGTAACCCGACACTAAGTCTACTACCCTCCCAAAGTGAGGCAAATTCCGGTGTAGCTCATCTGGAAAAACATCCACATACTCGCACACTACTCTAGGTAGATCCAAGTCCGTCTCTCCGTCCTTCAGGTAAGGCTTGTCACCCAACCCGCTAACCGCCCCGACACTGACTCAGATACCACCGTAAACATCATGCCTGGTCTCCGAAATACCACACGAAAAATCTTTCATCCTCGCGTAGGCTGTGAACCCTCCTACGCTCTACAATCGATAACGAACCCGTAGTCGTCGCCCAATCCATCCCCAGATGACATCGAATCTCGACATGTCCATGATCCTCAAGTCCACCAGAAGTGTGAGCCCCCGAGATCTCCAACAAGAACTCCGACATATCATTCCTATTCTCGCCCTAATCCCTAGGAGAATTCACATACAAAGGCTCCTCTAAGGTCTCAAACCTCTAAGCCCAAACTCGATCACAATCGATGCAAAGAATGGAATGAATGCGAAGCACTAATAGAATCAAATAACACTCTAGCCCATGTGCGAGATAGCAAAAACGCATTCGTATAACCGGGCCGACCCATCACCAACACCATGTGAAGGCGTGACACGCCCGACCCCGGCAGTCTCGCCGCCCCGCCCCCGCCACCATACCGCCCCTGGCCTACCCGCGGAAAGGTGGGGTGCCCGTGGTAGCCCCCTCAAACCGGACTCAGCCCCGCTCAGACCGGCGGCCGTGGAGGAACGATCAGATCCTCTCCCGGGTTCACCAACTAGGACCGTGGATGTCCCAAAACCCCGGGATCCTCGCCTCTGGGGGGCAATCCCGCCCCGCGTCCGAAGGCCGACAATGGTAACACACCATCCGCCCCGCATGACCGGGCAACTCTCATCCGCCCCGCCTGACCGACAACCTCATCCGTCCCCCGCCCGGTGGCCATGACTCAGATCCTCGCAACTAGAGGCTCTTCGCTCTCTTCCTAACCGAGGAAGACTCTGATCATTCCTTCCTCTGCCACTAACACTCGCAGATCCCGAGTGCTCGAGAAAGCATCCTCTATCTCTCGCCTACGGGTCGTGGCTTATCCCAACCATAGAGTCCATCCTCGTAGGCGAAGTCCTACATCCCGGCTCACGACAACTTCAAATTCCATCTCTAATCTCCCCCACTCGCCAGGTCGATGGCCACATAATCATCAGCAAATCGAGCTAACTCTGTGAATCTAGCCACGTAGGGTCCATCGCCAGCTGCCGCCCTCGCTTCAAATTTCAGGAACTCTCGAGCCTCATTTTCATGCCTCGCATTCGAAAATACTTTACCCATGAACTCCCAAACTCGCCTCTATGTCATAACTTCTAGGTCTCTAGGAAGTCCTAACCCATCTCCACCATACCCTGCCCGCCTCTAGTTGGAATGCAATTAACCCGATCCCGGTCGCATCTTGAGGTGATCCTCCTATAGCCTCTAAGACGCTCTCGATCCAAGATAAACTGAATGGTCCGCCACCACCTGCCCCTCCCCGTGGAATGCCTGGAGGGTGGTGCGCCTAAACTGGAGGTTACTAAGACCTCCCTGACTATCTGCTACACTAGTTCGTGCGATAGCAGCCACCGCAATACCTACAGCCTCTACAAAGGCCTGCTGATCAAATACAGGGTCGGGTCAATGTCTAAAGTGGTGCCCTCGACCAGTGCCCCGTGGACGTCCTCTACGTCCTCGTCCTCTACTAGCCATCTACACAATTAACATGGCAGTTAAATCTCAATACCATATCTCTAAGGCATAAATACGGCCCCGAGACACTAATCATACATGTAAATCAAGAGATACACATTACTGTCCTTGCATTTTCGTGTACGGCAATCGACTTTGCACTTAAATTATTGTTTTCAACAAAAATTTATTTTTCGAAAATTTCATTTTTGAAAATTTCATCTAATTACAAGTTTAAAACTTAATGAAGTATCTCTGAGACATAAACACAGCCTCGAGATACTATTCACACACCGAAAAATAAAATAAAAATTTCACATACTTACGCCAATGCATTTATAAGTGAATGCACATAAATATCTCATATATTAAATCACCCCTAAAGAAAATTTTTAAAATTTTTTGTACTCTTTTTTTTTTTTACCCTATGAACAAAGGAATGCTGCTTTGAACATCGGCCCATGAATAAGGTCCAAATGCTGACCCTTAAACAAAGCAGACCGCCACAAAACTGGTTTGGCACCAGGCGCACACCTGCAACTCCGTCGCTACAAGACACCGCGCAAGACGCCGCCCATGTCGCTGGCGCCGCTTACGCCGCGACAAGATGTGTTCATGCGATGTCGCCGCGAGACAACCTAAATTTCGTGTCACGCGCATGCCTGGCGCACTCGTCGCGACACGCCAGCAAATTTCGCCTCGTGCGTCGCGACCACTTCGATATGTCGCGACATCAAGGCAAATTTTAACTTCATGTCAAGGATCAAATCGATGTCGCGACATCGAGGTAGCCAGAATACGCGCGTCACGAAGATCAAATCGATGTCGCGACACCACCCGTGGACTCCAGTCGCACCTCAAAACTGGTCGCACACCAAACCCCGTTTAATCCACCGTGTCGCGACGCCCATTCTCGGTCGCGACCACGCCGGAGCTGCACCAGGTCGCGACCTCAAGTCATGTCGCGACTGATCAGTTTTCCCGTGTCACCATACATGAATTTTTACTGTCACGACTCAGGACCCTTCAGCCTTAATCACCCAGTCGTGGACACCAAAGGATAAGTCACACACCAACTCTCCAAATTCCGCCTTCGCCTTGCACAAATTTTTATTTTTTATTTTAAAACTCCAAAAGAGCTTTCCCATATTCTAGGATGCGAGAGCCTAACTCACCGCTATTTTCTCTCATTAGCACTGGGGCAAGAGCCCATCCAAGCCAGACCAATTTTTTTTATTTTTTATTTTCATATCTGCTACTAGAAAATACCCAAAAAAAATATATACTAATTTTTTTTTTCATTTTCCAGAACACCCAATTAAATTTATAAAATCTATTTTATTCACTTTTCTTCAATTTTACAATTTGTAAAACCTTAGAAAATTGTTTCCTTCACCCCTAAACCAAATAAATTTATGAAATTTATTTTCATTTCTTCTCTTTGTTCCAGTTTTATACACTGTAAAAATTCCAAAACTTTCCACACTTCATCCTATGCTATTAACCAAGCATATATGCATACAATCACACATACAACATGACATACACACCATCATACAATAATTCCTCAAATCACACAAAACACACCTAACACATGCATGCAAGTGGTCCTAGCTTGCCCTGCGTGATTTCCTAGGTAATCTCATACCTAACCTCAACATCGAACCACAACCTAGTGGTGATGTTCTTACACCTCAAAGACTATGGCCTAAGCCCAAATCCCTTCAAGCCCTAGGTAGCCGTATACCTAGGCTCTGATACCAAGCTGGGTGATCGCCCAAATCCGAGGTTCGTTTGACCATCCTACTAACCCAGAATACAAGTGTGGTTGCTCAAGTTACCCGATGCCACTTTTAAAATCGAGTGTGAGTCTTTGCACTGGGAGCTCTACCTAATTACATCAATTTCGTGATGAAACTCCGTCCCAAGTACCAATATAATTACAATGAGAACGGCCACTAGTCCAATAACACTAATTACACACACAACAACTATATCCAATGGTTACAAGAGTTGTGTTTACCTATGCAACATATATTAAAATCTAAAATTTAATACATGTGTAGTGCATCACAAACCAAAAGCCACAACTCTATTTAAAGCTACGATGACGAGCCGTCTCCCGCGGGCCCCGTAATTCGAAAATAATAAATTCTCACGACGGTGAGCTTATCGCCAAGAGTAGAATCACCCTAAATGGGTTACTCTCCACCTAAGTGCATATGCAATGCTCCAAATAAACATACATTCAAGCAAATGCATGATCCTACTTGAATGTCCACATGACCAACTCAGAATCCCGAGTCCTCACCGACTCTCTCACACTCGCCTAAGCCTCAGTATGAGAATTATTATTTCAGCAGGACAACCCTCCGATGTATATATATCAATCAACATCCGAACATTGATATATTATTTGCCTGTGGGATTCACTCCTCCGATGAATATCAATTGGGCCGTCCGACGATTGATATTTTTGGGTTTGGACTACCCTCCGATAATTACTTTGCATTAACCTTCCGAACCGCTTTTCTCTAGACTCATCTCATGCACTCACTCCTATAGTCCTAGTGGTGTTCCAAAGGTACTAATGCATGGCGCCAATTCCAATACTCTTAATTCTACATGCAAATATATAAACATGAACATATTCCACATAAAAAATTAAATCACACAATCATGTTATGTAATTATCATCTCAAACATCAAAAATTAGCTCACTGGGCTAATAATCAACACAAGCAATTCGATGGAATTACTTGATCAAACCCATATTTTCACAAAATTATATTTTGGGAAATTATCGCTTCGAGAACAAGAAACCCTGCCATCGTTCTATCAAACATTAAATCATCTGCTCACTCTTTAGAACTCCAGATTAATCGATCCCGCCTCACATAATTATAACATGGTTTAACACGTAAACCATGACACAATAGCTCCACACAACCACTTAACACGTCCGTGAACCAAAATAGTCTAAAAATCATAACAATTCGGTCCCAAGATTTGGGACCAATCAAACGGCCCCTCACAGCCTCAACCAACTCAAGCATCAACATAGTTCTTAAACAAAGAATAAACCCAAGTAGGGAGAAACCCCTACCTCAATGATTTTGTCTAAACTCCTTAAATCTGGTACCCACGCGAAGCCCTTTTCACGTAGAGCAGCTTTCCTTCTTGCCCCGAAGACCGCCAACGGTCGGATCGCGCAGAAACTTAGAGAGAAGGAAGACACTCTCTCTCTAAAAATGAGATCCAAAACCTCCTGTCAGATTTTTCCTTCCCCCTCACGTTTTTCTCTTCCTTTTTCATATGTAGGAGATGACACTATTTGTGTTTTGTCCTCTAGTGACTTAAACAAATCCCAAAATGCCTATTATGTCCCTTCATTTCTCAGATTTGATATTCGGCACTATCTCGGCCGTCCATTTTCATCATTTCTCTACTCATACCACTCATGGAACATGAGTACGTGTTATATGTGACTTTCGTCAAAGATCGAAAATCGCTTTACTAAGACCCAAAATGTGATGTCCGTGAAATGTGCCAACTCCCATCGGCTCTTTAATTTTACGAAATTTTACGTGCTAGCTAGATTTCGAGACGATCTCCAAATCTGCTAAATCAGCTGCTATCCGAGACTGGCGTAATAAATTCTCGGACTTTTAACAAAAATTACAATTTTGTTACAAAATACGATTTTGCCTCTTTTCCATAAATTGGAATTTCTGTCTTATTAAAGAACAATTCATTATCGATGGGAAAGAGATCTTAGAGACATCTTTCTTCGAAGGCGAAAAGGCTATTAAGAGAGTGTGAGCTTGGATTAGCATTTTGAAGGCTTTTGTCGATAGTAATGGCAAGTATTTGTCATGGTAAGAAACTTTTTATTATCTAAATAGTCCATGTATGGTACACATAGCTAATTCTTAGCTCGGGGTAAACAAAAGTCGGGTGTGAACAGATCTAAGAACAATGCATTGCTTCACACCCAACTTTTTTTTTTTTTCATTTCAGGCCTTGAGCCAAGGAATTAGATAGTATTACTCATACATGGTTTGTTTGAATAATAAAATGCTTCTTGCCGACAGCTTACCCACTCTCGCGCTTCCTATTTGGCATAAGCCTCCGAAACATACAAATCAAACTCCATGTGCAACCCGACTGGCCTTTTTCATATCGAACAGGGTGTCTCTGTGATCTCTTTCCCATCATTAATGGATTGTTCTTCAGCTTCAAAATGTACTCATAATATGAAGTCTAGGAAAAATTAAAGGAATGGACATGGAACTGTGGATTTTATCTAACTAGAAAGTAAAAGCTACAATGGACTAATGGAGATTTACTAGCTAATCGAACTATTAGTCAAGGGGGATTTATCATATGTGATTTAAGCAGATACTTTTCTTCCTCGTTCAATTCCCTTTGGAAATAATGATAAAAATTTAGGACTTATGGAATTTATGGGGGTATACTTTCCTTCCTTGGTTCAATTTCATGAAATAAGGATAAAAATTTTGAAAAAAAAATATCTATTCTCGGCTTATGGTAGATTCTCCTTGGAAATAAATATAAAAAATTTTGAGGAAAAAAACTAGAGAGCATACTTTCTTCTAGGGTTTGATTCCTAGAAAACAAGGATAAAATATTTTTGGAAAATAAATATTCAAGGGTCATAAGACCTCTTTCTATGTTCAATTCCTTTCGAAATAAGGAAAAAAGGTTCAAGGGGCATATTTTAATTGAACAATCAAGATATTTTAAAACAAACAATATCAGAATCAATCTATTTTAATTTATTAATTTTATATATTATATTTTAATTATATAAATAGATAAATATAATAATTATTTTTTAACAATGTGTGGACACCGTGATTTTGCCTAAGCTTATGCTTTCCACTCAAAAGGCGTAGACTCATTAGATTTTGAAAACTGGGCTGAGTTACAACTTGTGATGCCCCAAAACCGTGTCCCAGCTGGATAACCACACCCGCATAATACTGTGGATGCCCAACCTCGACACCACTCATGAAATGGGGGTGCAGACTCCTTGCAGCCAGGGAGCTCTTACCCAGCGCATGAAAAACCATTCCAACTATTTACATGACCACACACGGTCCATATACAATTTAAAACGAGTAAAATGGCCACTTGGGCCCATACATCAATACTCATAAAAATACATCAACTTGATATGTACTACAGTTCAAGAGTTAATAAATCACTTTAATTCAACATATATTAAAATTACAACATTCTAATACATGTTATACAACAACATCAAAGCCACAGCCCGCCCTCAAACTACCAATGAGTGCCATCTTCCCGATCTCTCCTTGTACTTGAAATGGTGATCCCTCGACAGGGTGAACAAAGCCCAGTAGAGATAATATCCTACATAGGTTACTCCCCACCTAAGTGCACATGCATGACAAACAATCACATTCAAGCAATTTCATGAACCTACTCGAATGTCTACATGCCATGAATGAGACTCGACTCACCATGCCCACACCAGCCTTGCCGGACAATTTACTCAACTCAATATGTCATTGAGTAATATATTCAGTCACTACACTAACTCGTCTTCACATGCATACGCTTAATCAGACAACCGGTCACTGGTATTAATTAATGACCTAAGTATCGAGTCTCACCTGGCCCATTACCTAATGCAAGTATCAATGGGCAAATAAATCCTAAGTCATCCCCGACTTATCACACAACCCGGGTCTATGTGATAACCATGACCATGTGTCTTCTTTTTGGGCAACATAACTTTTCGGGTGATACCGCAGGTCTCTTACACCCATACATAACTATGATATCGCTGGCCCTTACACCCATACGCCGAAGCTCACCGACTTCAAACATGCATTCCGCATTTAATGAAACCGCTTCCAAACAGTTGCATTTTGTTTTTAACCGTGACAACCCTCCGACATAAATGGTGGACGGGATCTCGATAATCTATTTGTGGACAACCCTCCGATAAATAATCAGCAGAACTACGATTGATATTATAAGTGGACAACCCTCCGATGTATATCAATCGATGCATCCGACGATTGATATTATATGGACAACCCTCCAATGTCAGAGGGACACACTCGATAAATAATATTGTTTAAGCAACCCTTCGAAACACTCTTCTTAAGAAAACCACCTCGTCTCCTCACTATATTGTTCTGGGTGCCTCAAAGGCATATGAAATGCAATGAGCCATTTACTTCGCTAACCCGCATTTGACCCATTCGACGCCAGTCTCTACTAACCGAGCCCACCATCAACACCATACGCCAGTGTTTCGATCCACAACCGTACTCAACGGCCACACCCACCGAACACTTTAACACAATGTCGATCTCAACTATGCACTCACACCCATGTTATGCGATGTTTTTGTGCATGTATAATGCAATTATGCCATTGCCTATTCATACCATGCTACATATATAATGAGAACTATATGTGCATACATACTCGATCATATTATTCACTTTCCAACAATAACACACAAAATTGTATGCACATATAGTTCTCATTATATATGTAGCATGGTATGAATAGGTAATGGTATACTGAGATTATACATGCACAAAAACATCGCATAACATGGGTGTATGCATAGTTGAGGATCGACATTGTGTTATGTTCGATGGTGTGTCGTAAGTACATCTGGCTAGGATCAACACCGCTGTATGGTGTTGATTAGTGGGCTCAAGCATTAGGACAACGTCCAAATGAGTCGCACGGGTTAAGGAAATGGAAATGGCTCATTGCATTTCATATGCACTAGGCACCCTAGAACAATATGAGTGAGTGCATGAGGTGGTTTCTTAAGAGAATTGTTTCGAAGGGTTGACAAACAATATTATTTATCGGATGTAATCCACTACAAAGATCGTGAGGGTTGTCCATATAATATCAATCGTCAGGTCCGTCCAATTGATATTGGTCATCACCGGAGAACCACATAACATCGACCACGAGTTCACACCGATATATCGAGGTTGTCCGCAGACATCATCATTCCACCATTTATATCTTATACACTCGCTAAAACAAATACCTTTGTTTGGAAATGGTTTTCTATTCATGGCGTAATGTATGTTTGAGGGAGTCGCTGAGAACCGAATGCATGGGTGTAAGAGACCCGCGATATCATAGTTCTCAGACGGGTGTAAGAGACTCAGGTATCACCTCAAAGCTTATGTCATTTCCAGCACATAATACACTACTACAAGTGGACACATATTTCTGGTTGTGGATAGAGCCTGGATTTGGATTTGGGATTTGTTGCCCATTGATACTTAAAATGGGGTAATGGAGCCTGGAGGGCCTCGATACTGGGTCATTGGCAATACCAAAGTGATGGCAAGCAATAAGATGATGTGAGAGACAAGCTCGATGAGTGACTCGGGATATATTACCTAATGACATATATTGAGTGATGGAGCCTAACGAGAGTTTCTGTGAGACACAACATGTGGTGAGTCGAGTCTCATTCATGGCATGTAGACATTTGAGTAGGTTCATGAAATCGCTTGAATGTTATTGTTTGCCATGCATGTGCACTTAGGTGGGGAGTAACCTATGTAGAAATTATCTCATCGGGGCTTTGTTCAATTCACGAGGATCACCATTTCGTGCACAGGGAGAGATTGGGAAGGCTATGACTATTAGAGGTCGCTTTTGAGAAGAAAGCCGACTCAGAGCTTGATGTCAAGTGTATAACATGTATTAGAATGTTGTAATTTTAATATATGTTGAATTAAGAGTGATTTATTAACTCTTGAACTATGGTATATAGTTGATGCATTTTTTTTATGAGTATTGATGTATGGGCCCAAGTGGCCATTTTTACTCATTTTAAATTGTATATGGACCATGTGTGGTCATTTTAAATGGTTAGGACAGGTTTTGTACCTTGGGTAGAGTTCTCTGTACAAAGGAGACTCTCGTCGATTTTCATGAGTGGTGTCGTTACCTGACATCCACTTTAGTATCTCCGCGGTTGATTTGGTTATCAACCCTGACACCCCTGCTTTCTTGAAGGCCACACACTTATTCATTTTATTTTTAAGTGGAAAATAAAATAAAGAAAGAAACTCTAAATGTGACTCATATTAGAAAAGCAAGCTCCATGAAACTAAGTCTAAGCCTGCGCCGTAAGTATCTATCAAGATACACGGTGAAAAGTCAGAAAGACCCTTAAGCCCCTAAAATTGGTCTCTAATAATCAAGTTAAGGCAAGACAGAAAATCTTGTTCTTTAAAATTGGTCTAATGAATCTGGTTATATGCATGTTTAACCTAATAATCTAATCAACTGACATCTGAGAAACAAAACAATAATATAACACTATGAGCACATAAAACGCAATAAAAAAAACAAAAATAAATTATAAGAAATAAAATTTTGAATAAAGTAATCATGATTTATCAATTTGAAACCAAGTTAAAGTATAATAAAATATAGGGAAACATTCATGATTAAAATAGAAACCAATTATAAACAAATTAATTATTAAATGAAGGGATATTTGAGATATCGGGCCTCACCAAGGGCTCCATTGACAGCATCAGATTAACTCCACATACATCCATTTTATTGGAATTATAAAGTAAACCTTGCTTTGAGAATTTTAAAATTAGGTTGAAAATACAATTTTTGAAAAATGAAATTTGACTTGAGGAATTAAAGAAAACGAAGTTTTTATTTTTGAATTCTAAAGAATTTTCTAAATATATGAAAAAATAAGTTTTGAATTTTTGAAATTAAAGAAATTTATTTATTTATTTTTAGAAATTAAAGAAAATTGTTTTGGAATTTTTAAAATTATAAACAATGATTTTTGTAAAATTAAATCGATAAAACTCGACATAAAAGTTTAACAGAATGATGATGATTCAGCTAGAGGTATAAAATTTGGCCTGCTCTTGGCTAGGGCTCCCTGGCCCCACCCTAACCCAAAATAAGCTGGGCCATTAAATTTATTTGCCTGAAAACTCGGCCAAATTTGGCCTCGCTCACATTGCCCGAAGACCCACTCCCTACTACTCCGACTTTTTTTTTTGCCTTTAAAAGACTATTTGGCCCGATCAAATTTGAGCTTTGTGGTCGGGCTAGCTACTAAAGTTTGACCTAAAAAACCGGCCAATTTTTTGGCCCTGCCCGCTTTTGCCCGATCCACTTTTGGCCCTACCAATCCTCCACTACCGATTGTTTCAAATCTAATTTAAATGTGGATTGCTTATCTCTTTAAACCCAAGGTCGAAAAGATGGGACACTTAAATATATATTTGTTTAGAAACATCATAGTCTAAATATCAAATAGATGTCCATAATAGCATATTGTAAAACATATATACAAGCATAAAAAGCAATTGATAGGATAATAAAAATAATAGAACTAAGTAGAATGAACCCAATTAATTATGTGCAAAATACCATGATAAATGTACCCGCCATAACCTCAACTACATGGCAAAAAAATGATACAAATCACGTACTAAATTATATGAAAAAAATTGATACAAAACACGATCAACGAATAAATAAAATAGAAACATTAAGTAATCGTCGAATATAACTTTAAAACTATAACTTTAAAAAATAAAGGAAACCATGTCCGCTACATCCAATGAGAACTCATCCACCAATTTCAATTTCATTGAAGGAAAAATTTAACTGTGTAAAGCATCACACTCATGGTCTCCGTACCTTTAAAAGATCAATAAAATCCTTAACTCAATATCCATGACATGCGTAAAACCAACCAACCTGATCTGCATTGATGAATCAAAGCATCCATGATATGTGCTTACAACAAGTACTCATCATAAATGTTCAACTCCTGTATCATCAAAGATTCCAAAGAAAATCTGCCCAAATAACAATGATGAGTGGATGGTAAAATCAACACCTCAGAGATGGCTAGCGCACCTATGAGAGATCCTCCAACCTGTTCGACTACTCGCATGCTTTTCTCCCGTCCCTCCCTCTTCGCTCTGTGGTCTCTTAAGCTCCAGCCCACCTGGTCCTGGTCATCTCCATCCAAAAACAAACTCTTCTTCTCTCGATCGTCCCATAAGATCTATCTCCCTTCGTCTCCTTGCCCTTAATATTTGTAATATAGGAACTCCCTAAAAACCTAACTCTAAGACCCCAAAAAGAAAGATGATCTACCTTCCAAAAAGAAAAAGCAAAAATAAAATAATAATAATAAAAAAAGAAACCAATCAAATAAAATCAAAGTCTAATAAAATAAAAATAAAGTAAATAAATAAAAAAAGAATTATTCTAAATTCGGGGTCTACACCTGTGAATATCCAAATTCTCCCCCTTCTTCTCTCCTCGTTTTATTTCTAATGTATAGGAACTCTCAAAAACCCTAACTCTTAAACCCCAAAAGGAAAGGATGATCTACCTCCCCAAAATAAAAATAAAACAAAAATAAAAATAATAAAAAGGAAAATCCAATCAAATAAATCAAAATCTAATAAAATTAAATTAAAGTAAAATAAAGTAAATAAAAAAGAATTATCCACTACATTCATAATTTCATATTACCTATAAAGTCAAATAAATTATTTATCTAAACTATTAGAAATTTGATTTCAAATAAAAATAATTATAAGAAATATTATTAATTCTAAAAGCAAATTTCTTTCAAATAGTAAAAAACCCAAATACTCCCTAACAATATTAATTTTAAATAAAAAATGTTATTAATTCTAATAATACTATTAGTTGCTAACGTTATTTAAATAATTTTATAGATTTCAAAGATCTTGTAGACATTGATACGGTTTTAAATTACTTTCAATAAATGTAATAATTTCATTTTTCTAAAACTTTCAATTCCTAGAATATCCAACATTTCTAAATTAAAATTGTTTTTTTCTGATTTCTATTTTTTAAAATTTTTTGTAAGTCTTTAATTTCCAAAATTTTAGCAATTTCTCGAATTTCTCCATCTCCCAAAATTTTCAATTCTTATAATTCCCAGATATTCAAAATTTCTTAGAAAATCCTAATTTCTAAAATTCTTCAATTTCTATAAATTTTCGCCCAAAATTTATCAATTTCAAATAATAAAATCTAACTCATACACATAAGTTTTCTTTTGGTGTAAAACCCTAATACTAATTTAGATAGGATCTTCCAAAGAACATTTTAATTTGTTCAAAATTTTATAGTAAATTAACATTGTTACCTAGAAAAATCTTATTTTTAAGATATACATCAAAATTTCCAACTCTACGTTCTCCGATCAATAAAAAAATTTTTTTTTTTTTACAAAAACAACAAGGTAGTTAAACTACAATACAGATCTAAAATATTAAGGTTATTTTATTTCGCTTAGGGTGTAATTGTCATAAAGTTTCCTTTTAAGATTAGGTTTTAACGTTTATATAGTTTTCTCTTTTTTTTAAGGTTAACTTTTTAATTAGCCTGTTTACGACAAAAAGTCATTTCAAATTTTTAAATGAAGTGGAGGATAGTTTAAAAGGTTAGAAACAATTTTTTCACATGGTATAAGGTTGTATAAAAGCAAACTTCTAATTGAAAACAATTGATTTTTATAGTCTTAAAAACTCATTATTGAATACAATGTGGTTTTAATAGACTTATACCTCCTAACTTTGTAATTCCATAATTAATTCTCTAAATCCAATACGCCCATAAAGATAAGTTAATATTTTTTTTATATTGTTTTTTAGTATAGAGAAAATTGAAATTTATTTTTATTTTTATTTTTATTTAATATTATATATATAATGAAATTCTATAGTTGAAAATAAGAAATATCATAAATATAAAAATATCATAAATAAAACATATTTTTATATTAAAAATATTTTTATAAATACTATATTGTTAAAATGTTAATAATAATATTAAATAAATAATTATACTTTCAAAAAATATAATTATTAATTGAGTAAATATTCAAAAATAGGATAATTTAGTACCATCGAGTGGCACTAGCTCTCAAAAAATTGACATAACAAATATAAAAAAGAAAAACGCTACATATGGGAATGAGTCCCTATATTCTATAGTAGACAAGTTAATGCTTCCTTCCCTAAACAAATCCGTGAAATCCAACTCCCTTAAATATTAATTAGAGTTCAATTCTCCTAAATGTACTTATCAAAAAAATTTTATATATATATATATATATATATTATTTTTTTTTATTTATTTATTTACGCCAGTTTCAAGGCTTTGAATCATCAATGTTAGATATAGATACAAAAGTGAAAGTGATGGATTAGAAAAAATAGCAAAAAAGGATAAAAATGTTAAAGAAAATTATTTTCTTTCAGGAATCAAATATACCATAAAATAATATTTATTTTTTTATTTGTATGAATAAAATAATTTTTAAAATATATATGATAAAATAAAATACTTACTAGAATTTAATTAATAATTAAATAACAATTTCAATTACCATAAAAGTTTCAAATATATAATAATATTTAATATTTCTTCAATGGAAAATTATGTTATAGTTTATCAATCTGATTATATTTAAAAGAAAGCTTATGAGGAATAGGCGTAAGTTAACTCATTAAAAAATAATTCCTATTAGGCATAGAAACTATGGTTAACTTATTTAAAATAATTTTTATTAAGTTGCTATCAATGTGTGAGAGGAGTTCTTGTCAAGAAAATTTTATTTTTAATAAATTAAAATACCTAAAATATTTTGAAAGATTCAAAATAAAAATAGAAAGGTATTCAAAAAATATATATAATATTTGTACATATAACTAAAAATATAAAATTTGAAATTACTATTATTTAATTTTAATTTTTATATTTATTTCTCTTTACATTTTGATTTAGTTTAAATGTTTTTATTTTAAAATATTAAAATATAAATTAAAAAATTATAAAGTATAAAATATTATTAAAATATTAATAATTTAGAAGATCATATGGGGAAGAAGAAAAGTTAAAAAACAACACTACCAAAGCTGTGGTTTGAAACATGCATCCCGCATTAGATTTGGAGACTGAATAAAGTGGGAGCATGCGTTTGAGATAATTAGATCATATGTCTATAGATTTTCTTCGTTTGCTGCTCTCGAAAAACACATGAAAGAAAAGATAGGAAAGCAAACTAAATCTTATATTAGTCACCCACTCCTGCTATCTTTTATTATTTTTCCGCACATAAAAATATTTGTTTCTCAAAACATTATAATATCAAATAAAAGATAGAAGATTATCTAAAGTTATAAAAGTAGTTAGAATTAAATATCTTAACTTTCTTCATTTTCTGACATGTTTAAATATCTTATAAAGTACATTATATAAAGACAAGTAAATACAGTGATGTTATTTCCTTCCCAAATACAAACCTCAGGAAATCAAACTCCTTTAAATATTCACAGAGTCCCACTTTTATATTTATAAACTTTGAAGATTTTATTTGTTGTCACATTTCGACATAAGAATTTATAACACTGATCTTCTCCTTATATATAGAGTCACAACATAAATTTACATCCAATTTTAAAGAAGAATTTTTATGTTATTTCGGGGCCCCATGAAGTTTTGGCAACTTCTTATATTCTTTTATTTTAATTTCTCTCTACATGTGTTATTTTACATCAAACTTTGAAATATGAGAAACTTAAACTTCCTTTCGGGGTGTCATGCCCTGAAAGTGTTGCTTTTGATTGCAAAGGTGAGGGTCCTTATATTGTACATCATATGGTAGAATTTGAATGGCAAAGTTCGATGCAAGTGGAAGGAGTTTTCCATCACACTAAGTGTAAGACCCAAGAAATTCCAATTTCTTGAATAAGGGCAAAATCGTAATTTCGATTACAAAATTGTTATTTCGGTTAAAAATCCATAATTTATTCTCTAGATCTCGGATGATGAAACGGATTGTACCGTTGGAATCGTCTCGCAAAATCTAGCTTGCACGTAAATTGCACATTTCGAGACAACCTGAGCTGACACGCCGAGGCATCAAGTTTCCGGTGTCAGAACGATTGATGCGACGAAAGTCACAGATAACATGTACTCAAGCGTTCCATAAGTGGTATGAGTAGAGAAATGAGGAAAAATGGTCGGGCCGAGATAGTGCCAATGTCAAAACCGGGAAAAGAGCGACAAAATGGTCATTTTAAGTTTGATTTTAAGACAAGAAGACGAAATAGTAAATAGTCTTCATCTCCTCAAATTGAAAAGAGACCAAAACATGGGAAAGAGGGAAAGAGTGACAGTGAGCTGCGTTTGAGAGATTTTTAGAGAGAGAGAGCACTTCTCTCTAAAAATACGGGCGATCCGACCGTCGGCAGTCTTCGGGACAAGAAGGAGAACCGTTTACGCGGGAGAGGCTTCGCTGCGGTACCGGATTTAGGAGTTTCCTAAACCCGATAGGTAGGGCTTCTCTTACCAGCGCTTTTATCTCCCTTTTAAATACTTCGTAAATGCTTGAAAGCTGACTGAGCCTCGAACTAAGTCGTTGATCTGGCCCCAAAGTCAGGGACCGAATTGATTGATTTATTGAACCTAATGAGCGTACCAGAATCATGAGGGACTGTTTGGGTCTTTAATAGCTTAAATTATGCTTTAAATCATGGATTGATTTGGATGAGGCCGGAAATGGCCGTGAAATGCGGGTTCACAAAGTGAACTGATGAATGGATGTGTGTTGAACCGTAAAACCTAGGGTTTTACTGTTCCTAGGAATAGTGACACGAAAATAATTTTTGTGAAAATATGTGTTTGGCCGAGTGATTTTATTTAAATTTCTCGTGTTTGATCATTAGCCCAAGTGAGCTAATTTTGATGTATGAATTAATGAATTTACATGACATGATTGTGTGAATTGAATGTTTTGTGAATATATGTGTACGATATTTACATGTGTTATAAGAGTTGTCAAATGGCATCATTAATGCATTCTTCATATGCACTGGGTAACCTAGAAGTTAGGTGTGAGTGCATGACATGGAAAAATTGAAAGAAAAACGAAAACGTTTTTGAAAGGAATTTCACAAGATGATATTCCAGAGAATTGGGTTGGGAGATGGGCCAACAGATCATTTCGGATGAGGACCATGACTGTTTCGGAAAGCTCACCAACCAATTCGCCTCGGAGGGTAGTCCTGCTATTTTTACCCGACATGTAGAGTATATTTTCAAGAACAAATAGGTTTGCTTGAAATGATTATTTCACATGAATAGGGGCAAGTGTGAGGGAGTCGGTGAGGACTCTCGGGGACATGGGATAACATGTAGACATTCAAGTAGGATCAATGAATTTGTTTGGATCGTGTTTGATTGAACATCAGATCAAGAGACTTAGGTGGAGAGTATCACTTAGTGGTGATTCTCCTACTCGAGCTTAGCTCACCCTGGTCGTGGGACCTTTTACAGTACAAGGAGCGTGCGAGGAGACGTGCCTGGCCCTAGAGGTCGTGGTTCTGTGAAGAAAGCTTGATTGTGGCTTTGATGACTTCATACGTATTAGGAATTCACTAATTTTAATATACGTGGGGTTGTATAAGAGTAAATATTTGAACTCTTAGAACTATTGGATATAGCTTTTGATCTTATAGTGGTATATTGTGATGAGTATTGTTTATGGCCCAAGTGGCCGCTTACTCATGTTGGGATTTATATTAGACCGTTTGGGACAGAGTACGCAGCATCAGATTGGGTAGAGCTCTCCGTACAAAGGAGACTTTGCTCGATTTTCTGAAGTGGCATCGGGTAACCCGACATCCACTTGTATTCCACGGGTTGACGGGTAGTCAACGGACCCCCGGGTTTGGGGCGTCACACCTGGTGACGAGCTTAGGCATATGAATACCTAAAGGAGCTCGTGTTTGGGGTATCCATCACCACTAGGTGGTTTGATGTGGAGTATAGGTATATGGAAACCTATAGATTGAGGATTTGGGGCTTAGGCCTTAGTTGAGTGAAAGTGTGACGCCCCAATCCCGGGGTGTCCGTTGACTACCCGTCAACCCGCTGAAATCTACAAGTCTCATGTCATGAGACCCGTTCACGTGTAAAATTTGCCACTTGGGCCTACACATCATACAAAAAAATGTATATTTTATACAAAATTGATTTATTACAATTGTATTTAATTACAATTTATACAAAACTGGGTCTCTTGCCCAGAATTTTACAAAAATTACAAAATACAAGATAAGGCCATTCGTCGTCGCCTAAGGTCCACCGTGGAAGCTGCTCCATCCCCAAGCGCTTCTTCAGTACCTAAAAAAATACCCCACGACTAAGAGCAAAGCCCGCAGTGGAATTTCCTACTTGGGTTACTCCCCACCTAAGTGCAATGCAATGGCACACCAAACATCCAACACATGCTAATATATCACTCATGCATATATTAACAAAATTAATTTACATTCATCATGTTATTCAGTTTATAACAATAACATAAACTTAGCCTCACGGGTTAGCAGACAACCCTGCAGCCCATCTCTGAATCAGCTTCACATATCACACAAACATGTTATTTTCTCATGGCAATAACACAACCAAGCAAATCACAAACAAATGGGTGGATCCGTCCAAAACCACACTGTTGATTTATTCACCGGTCCAAATCTTTGGAACTGAACCACGGCCATCCAGCTTTGATGTCACACAAGAGAACCGAGGTCGCGACATCATGACAACCGCTGGAAGGCGCGAGACTCGGAGCCCATGTCGCGATTAAATATCCCGATGTCGCGACATCAGGAACAACCATCGAAGACTGCAAAGGACTAGAATGGATGTCACGACAAGGCCATGATGTCGCGACATCACAAGCGATCAACTGAAACCTGCAAGGGCATAAGATTGGTGTCGTGACAACATGAACGACCAGTTCATAAGATGTGAACTTATCAATGTCGACATGAGATCCGGCGTCGCGACAAGAGAAGTGAGGACGAATCGAGCAAGAATCGGGCCTGGCTACCAATCCACAAAGAGTTAAATTCGGGATTAGGGCCAACCAGAAGACTTATAAATAATGCCAGCCTATTCCGTAAGAGTAAAGTGCTTCCAGGCGATCAAAGGAGAGATCCGCAATTTCAAGCCTAATTTTTATTTTTCTTTCTTTCATTTTTCTCTTTCTTTATTTTTGTGAGCAGATGTTTGTCTCAGATTTTGCGTTTTCGCTTATTCTTTTGGATCTGAATGTTATCGTTTTACTGAAGCTGAATACAGAATCCAATTTCTTTTCAAATTACTACTGAATGCATCGGTTCGTACAAATTTCTGATTCGACATTTCGCTTCAATTGGGTGTGCTTTATTCTTGACTGTAAGGATGTCAAGCTGCAGATTCTAGCAATTGAGAACCCAAATTTTCCATTTAGTAAACGTTGTAGTCAGAATTGATCTTTCCTGTAGTAATTTGCAGCATCTTGTTCATTTCGGTTTACGAATTTACTTCAGATTATGGGTTTATTGATTTTGATCTGAATGTTGGTACTATACCAAGTAAGAATCAAGGGCCATTACTCCGATTTCAAGGAGGTCCTCCGAGTGACACACAGGAAGACAATCCCGGAGTAATGTACATTTCTTTGAAGGTATACTAACCCGCTATTAGGATCATTTCCAGCTTTGTAAGTTCACTTAGATAAACTCTTCACTTAGTCAAGAACGAGTCAACGTAATTTATCTATTTAAACAAGCGTAGATTTCACCTCAATTCGGATAGTGAGGCCAATCCCGTGTTAGCTGAGATCTAATCAAGGAAAGGTTGATCTATTTTAATTTCTAGGAAGAGTAATTTGGAAGTTGTATATCCTTGCTTGACCGATAACTTGGGAGCTATGTGTACAGTCCATAAAATGGGTATAGTTATTGCAAAAGAAAAATACCTGTACTTTAAGGACGCTCTTGTTAAAAGTAATTATCTCAGTTCCTCGTAATTCCGGAGAGAATCGTGAAGAAGGAGATAAATCGAAATGTGGAGTGTGGAGAGATCCAATTTGCACTACATATGCCTCTGATGTAAATGATTTTGAAATCTCGAGATAATCAAGAAATTTATTCATTATGAACTACAGAATTACATCACCACTATGACTCGTTTTCTGATGTCTTATAATGATAATCATCAAGATTCATTTTTGTAGAATTTATTTCCTTGATTTGTTTTATTTCACTATTTGAATGTTCATTTCACTTTGAACTAGTTAATTTCACCTTTCAAGGGCTGAACTCATATCACTTACGGTCCAAATAGTTAATTTCAAGTAGTCGTAGTTGATAAAAATTCTCGAGATCTCTGTGGGATCGGAGCATCTGACTTATGTCCATTTTATTACTGGTCGACCCGTGCACTGCGCACTCTGCATCAAACCAATAAATTAAATTGTTCACTTGAAGATATTTTGTTATGATAATATGATGTCAACAAGTTGATGGCACTGCTTGTTTCGGGATTAGTTAATAGTCATCGGGTAATCGTGTCATAAATTTATATGTATTTCGGGTTCCTCACCACAAGTTTTATGAAGCATTGGTGGGATTAGACAATAGTCCTTTGATGATAATGCTGTGAAATTTTGTGCAAACACGTTTTGGTCGAACCTTATCACTTATATAGCCTTACAAACATGTGAAATACCAAAATAACCAAACTAGAATAATTACAGTGAGGGTAGAAATGAGAAAAACCAAAAACGAAGTCGTTTGGATAAAAAAAACAAAAGCAGAAAATTACACACAGGATTCTACTATCATAGCTAAAATTTATGATGAGAAAATTACATCATAGCTTGTAAAATACGCATAGCTTAAATTGAAATTTTCGCTATGCACAGTAACTTTCGCTATGATAGCGAAATTTCGCTATCATACGAACCATCATGCAGCGACTTTGGCACCTGTTCCTCAAGCATCGTTCCATTGCTTCCCCGCGGCTACTATTCCCACCGCACTATTCCATTTCTTCTAGCTTTGATATTCTTCATTCCCTACTTGTCGAAATCGATAGAAAACCATATGAAATTGATGGAAATCAACCCGACTTTTGGTTATGATTGATCAATGATAATTTGGCTTCCACCTTACAAAAAACTACAAAATAGCCTCCCTAATGCAATCAAGTGCAATAGGGACCCGAACATGTCAATTGGGTTAATTATAACAGATTGTATACACAAAAGCTCTCAAACCTATTAAAAATAGGGTTCAAAATAGAACTTTTTGGGAATTAATCAACTCATGAGGGTGTAAGGCCATTTAAATGGCAAGTAATGTGTGTTGGGCGAATTTGGGTGTAAGAGACCCGCTGTATCATCTGAAAAGTATTGTAAGGGTGTAAGAGACCCAATAAGATTATTCCCTGAAAGTTCTATGGTGGGTGTAAGAGACCCGCGGTGTGATCCTAAAAGTTCTGTATGAGTGTAAGAGACCCGCGGCGTGAGCCGAAAAGTTCTGTTGCCCAAAGAAGACACACGATCATGGTTATCACTTAGACTTTAAGTTGGATGATAGGAGTTGGGATTGACTCGGGATTAGTTACCCATCAAGTAACCTGCATTAGGTGCCAGGAGCCGATAAGGGCTCTATGTTAGTAATAGTGCTCTCAGCTCATTGTATGGACATGTATTTTGACTATTTATGAGAATTTATTATTTTATGATTTGCATGTTTATTATATATAATGTCCTTGAATAATATTATTAATTATTCTAAAGTCCCTAATCGGTTATCATATGGGAATAAATGAATTAAGATTAGTATAAAGTTTTTACTTGATATTCATGGGAGGCGAATATGTGTATGAGATACAAATCAAATTTATATCTATTTGTTGAGAACAAATATCGACAGAATTCAGCTCGAGATTAATACATGGATCAAAGTCATAAGTTAATCTCTAATAGTTGTGTTTATTAAACTTTGACCTCGAGATCGCTATAGTTCTCAACATAAGAAATATTGTGTTTTGACATAATCAAACGCTATCTTTAATCTGATGACTATAGTTCTTTTTTTTTTTTTTTTTTTTTTTTTTTTTTTTTTTTTTTCATACTTGAACATAATAAGAATTATGTAGTGAGATATGAGCGATTAAGATGGAATTTGTCCTTATTATAAGAGAGGTATTCTAAGTCCCCGACAATTGAGACTGAGGAAATGTATGAGTCGTGGCTTTAAATGAATTGGATGGAGACTAATGTCATTTGGTTTAGTAAGTCTAATTTGGTTTCTATAATTAAAGATAGAACGATATAAGGCTGACTTTGTCCATACCTTATATTCTATCAAGATATCATGAGACAAAAGGATTACGCCATTACTATGTTGTCTCTGATCATGAGTTTTCATTTAACTTGGGTAGTCATAAAGGTTCTGCTAGAGGCCACTTATGACTTTGTAGGATCAAAATGTGATTTTAGTCGCCAATGTTAATTGAACTCTATAGGGTCTACATTAAGAACGACACAATCTAAGTATGGTTTTTCACTCTCAGTAATTTAAAATGATGAGGATTATTTTAAATTACAACAACAATTAGTTGTTATTTAAATTTAATTTAATTTTTTGAGAAAGTTTAAATTGTGATTTAAATTATAACAAAATAATTAATTTGTTATATTTTCTTATTGATATGAAATAATATGTAAAGGGTTTTTGTTTTTTTTTGATGCACTTAAATTGTTATTATTTAAAGAGTTTAACATATAATAATATAAATTCGTTTCCTTATCTGATAAGGATTTGAATTTAAATTGTTATTATTTAAAAGAGTTTTAAATATATAATAATAAAAAATTCGTTTTTGACTTAAACCCTAGAAGACTTATATACATATATATATATGTGTGTGTGTGAGACATATATATTTTGTATTAGTTGTCTTTTACTCTAAGAACAACCAAAACAGAGAGAAAAAAAAAACCCTAATTTCGTTTTGAGAAGACGAACCTGAATTAGCATTCAACAAGATCATTCATTATTTGTTCGTGTGTGGTTACTTGTAGAGGGTGGTCGCTTTTCAGAAAGGCAGCACCTTTGAAGATCCTAATAAACCAAGATGCAGACTTTGAAGGCTTGACGAATCGATCTAGAAGAGGTAAGTTTTGCTAATTCTTCCTTCTGCTTTTATAGAAACGTATGTGATCCTCGTGGGTGAAGGATAAAAAATTTTAAATTCCACAGATTATGTTCTAATTCATATTGATATTCGCTCAGAACTCAACAAAGGGTATCGTAACCACTTGTGTTTTCATAAAAATCGATAATGCCATGTTTGATCGTATGTATGTGATGTATATGACTCGCATGATTTGCGTTTTAAATATATGTGATATTAAGTGGTTTGTGCGAACTTACATAGTTAATAGGTTTTGGTTAAGGTATTAATTGATTGAACTGAAACCTAAAAGGATTCGTTAATATGATTAAGAATCTGAATGGGATATTGTCATTAAAGTGTTTAATAGCATGTTATATGATTCTGGCTTTGTCTTAATCAGATTAATACATGGACTGAATTCATATATCAATTTTGATTTATCAATGATTGTTTATGGTGGTGCGAAAATAAGCCCTATGTGTAATGAGATTACATAATATGCTGTTTTAATGTGATTTTGATGGCTTTCGACTTATTCAAAATTTTATTGATGAGATCAATGAAAATTCACTTTTGAGGACAAAACTTTTAATGTTTCGATGGAACTGAATAAATTTCATTTAGCACCTTATGAATTTAATTGGTTTTAAATACACGCCTATTATAATTTATTTCTTTTAATGCAAATTGTTTATGCTTATATGATAACATGATACTCTTGTATGTTGTGTTGTTTCACATGGTGCATGTGATGGCCTTTTTGACCAATGTGTTTGGCGTGTTGCTGGTTATTGTTTTTACAAGGGTTGTAATTATTAAATACGGCTTGCATGCCGTTTTTTTTTTTATTGTAATTTTATTTTACTATTAGTAGTATTTATTTAATTGTTGTAATAAAACAAGAGACAATGTAAGCCATTTGAAGTCATGCAATCCAACCATGATGATGGAGGAGCTAGGTGTCTATGCTCAAGTTGGTGGTCAAATCGACATCATGGAGCTGCTTATTACTACCTAGGAATGACTGTTGATCTTCATATCGGGCTTGGCGGAGATCAATTGCATTAAGGCCATATCAGGACACGTTTATTATATTTTGCATGTATTAGATGTTGTGTATGATGTTTATATGAGTATGTGATACTAGATGTATGATGAGATCTTATTAATTGAAAATTAAAACTCAATCAAGATCCTCACATAAAATTTAAAGTTCACATGCTGTCCATATTTAAACACTTGTCAAACCTTTTATCACCTTAATGTGGTTATACCAAAAAGTAGAAGTATATTAGGTTACATTAGTGAGACAAGATGAGTAATGAAAGCATCATATGTTTAAAAATGGTTTAACTTTTTATTAGGGTTATCAAATGGTTTCTAGCCTAATGGCATTAGATGGATTTAAACATACCGACATATGATGTCAAAAATCCCATAAATATCTAAGAGTTGCATGAGATGTAATTGCAAGAGTTACCTATCTAAAATAACTTAATTTTTAAGTGTCATATGAAGTCGACTAAAGTTGAGTAAAATATGGATCTTAGCTCACTAGGATTAATATGATTATTCTGAGGGTTGTTAATTTAGTGAGAATTTTTCATAATCAAAATACTTACCTAATCCTTTGCATCATCAGATGGCCAAACAACAACAACAACAATTCTACTATGTCACCACATCAGTCCTTGAGAAGGATAACCCTACTAGACTAACTTCCTTTGACTGGTTTTTAAATTTGAGAATTGTTCTCAAACAAGAAAGGAAGCTTTATGTCCTGATGAACTCTCCTCGAAGAACCAGCCGATAATGCTCCTAGAGTCGAAAAGAATGCTTTTATGAGAAGCATCATAATGACCTATTGATGTTGCATGCTTGATGCTAGCTACCATGAGTTCTCGAACTCGTATGATCCGGTAAATATGGAAGCTTATGATATGATCTTCAATCTTAAGGAAATGTTCTGAAGAACAAGTAAGAAAGGTATGAGACTACCAAGGCACCGTATTCTCGCAAGATGGCTGAGGGTGTCGCGCTAAGGCTCATGTTCTAAAAATGAAAGGCTATATTGAGCACCTTGATAGGCTTGATTTCACTGGTTAAGAGCTGGCAACCGATTTGATCTTGAATTCACTTCCTGATAGTTATGGCTAGTTTGTCATGAACTATAACATGAATGAAATGGACAAATCTATCTCTGAGCTGCAAATGATGCTTAAAACCGCTGAGCAGAATATTAAATCCAAGCCTGGCCATGTTCTGATGGTTCAAAATGGAAAGGACTTCAAGAACAAGGGCAAGGGCAATGTGACGCCCCAAACCCGGGGGTCCGTTGACTACCCGTCAATCCGCGGAATACAAGTGGAGGTCGGGTTACCCGACGCCACTTTTAGTGTAACCCGCGAGTCTCCTTGTACAGGAGCTTCTCACCCAAATACAAACCCGTATATCCCGTCCCAAATAAATAAGAATATAAACAATATATCCAATCACATGAGTAATACGGCCACTTGGGCCCATAAACAATACTTAATATGCATACCAACTATGAATCCAACTATATATCCTATAGTTACAAGAGTTACAATATTTTCACTTAAACAATACATATATTAAACTTAAAGAGTCTTAATATTATTAAACCAACAAAGCCAACATTCCAAGGCTTTCAGAACTCGGCCTCTAGGATCTAACCATCTCCTCAAGACGCTCCCCGTACTGTAGTGGGGTCCCACATCAAAGGAGCTAATGCTCAAGAGGGAGAATCGCCCTAAGCGCTACCACCACCTAAGCCAGCAGCCAGAATGCTCCATTTAAATGACACATTCAAGCAAATGCATGATCCTACTTGAATGTCTACATGACCAACTTCCGATCCCGAAGTCCATCGACTTCCTACACTCGCCTGGGTTTCAGATAGAGAATTCATTACTTTGTTTGTCTATGGAACAACCTCCGATGTGTATATATATATATATATATATATATCAAATTGGGTCACCCGACGATTGATATATTATTTGGTTGTGGACTATTCTCCAATGAATATCAATTAGCCGCTGATGATTGATATTTAAATTTGGACTAATTCCTCCGATAATTAATGTTTAATTACCAACCATTTTCTCTGTACTCATCTCATGCACTAACTCCCATACCCTAGGATGTTCAAAGGCATATAATGCATGTATGCTTACTTCCAACACGGTCTAATCACATGCAAATATATAAACATGAATATACTCGCATAATTCAAATCACACAATCATGTTATGTAATTTTACAACGCATACATCAAAATTAGCTCACTTGGGCTAATGATCAAACAAGAGTAATTTAATTTAAATCACTCGACCAAACACATATTTTCACAAAATATATTTTTGTGTCACTATTCCTAGGAACAGTAAAACCCTAGGGTTTACGGTTCCAACACTCAACAAGTCATCTACATTTTGTGAACCCGCATCTCACGCCATTCCCGCCCTTTTTCCAAACCAATCCATGATTTATCACAAATGCAACATTCAACCACCTAAATAGCCCGTGATGAGGCCACTGACCGTCCACGGGTTTCCAAAATCTAACACCTCGGTTCCAAGATATGGAACCCATCAAACTACTCGCCTACTCATTCAAATTTCAAACATTCGTAAAACACTTAAAAATGTGAATAAAACCCAAGTAGGAGAAACCCCTACCTCTTGGAGTTTGTCAAAAAAATCACAACCGGTGACTCCACGCCAAGCCCCCGCGTGAGCGCTCTTCTTCGCCCCGAAGTCCGCTCGACGATCGGATTTGTCGGTGAAATCTAGAGAGAGAAGTCGTGCATCTTCTCTCTAAAACCACCATTTTCTATCTACTAAGTGTTCTCCTGCCACGTTTTTTCATTTTATGCAAGCATACACTATTGCTTAATTTGTCTTTATTTAATTTAATTCAAATTCCATAACTAATCGCTACGCCCTCTATTTTCTCAATGATATTCACTATTTCGTCCATTTCCATCATTATCACTCATACCACTTATGCCACATGGAGTACGCGGTTATACATGACTTTGGTCGCCTCGAAATCGCTTTTACTAAGCACTCCAAACCGGCGAAACCTCGAAAACGTGTCAACTCCGACTATCTCAATTTTGGCCAAATTCTTCATGCTAGCTAGACCCTCTTTCATGAGACGATTCCCAACCTGCATAACTGCTTCACTATATGGAGATTTTTAGAGGAATAAATTATGGATTTTTAAACCGAAATTACACTTTAGAATCGAAATTACCATTTCGCCTTTTTCCAATCGAATTTCTGGCCCATTAAAAGGGTAAAGGAAAGTCCAATGCTCAACCCTAAACCCAAACCTGAACCCAAGGCAAACCCTAAAGGAGGGTGTTTTGTTCTTTTGTAAATGAACCCTGGTCATCAAAAGAGAAATTGCAAGTTGTATTTAGAGGATCTAGTTAGGTTGAATAAGATCGTGAGACCACTGTATTTATGTTATACAGATTAATTTTTCTCCTTCTAATTCCAGGGTATTAGATACTGGATGTGGATCTCACATTTGTACAAATGTGTAGTGGCTCAAAAGGAGTAGACAACTGAAGAAGGGCGAAGTTGATCTACGAGTAGGCAATTGAAAGCAAAAGTCGCGCTTGGCCGTAGGAAGTTATGAACTTACTTTACCCAAATGTGATTTTTTGTTAGTTTTCGACAATTGCTATTATGTTCCTACAATGTGTAGGAATATTATTTAAGTTTCTTGTTTGATAATGATGGTTTTTCTATTATTAAGAATAATAATTGCTCCATTTTTCATAAAGACATGTCTCAGGACGCCCATTTCGAGGGTCCGTTGACTACCCATTAACCCGCTGAATGGTTAGTGGATGCCTAAGTTACCCACGCCACTTTAGAAAATTCCAAGAGTCTCCTTGCACGGGAGCTCTACCCAAATGAATCACTCGCATGGAACCCCGTCCCAAGCAAATTCAATATAGTCACAATGATACAAATATGGATAAAATGGCCTCGGGCCTACTACAATATCCATAGAAACATACCAACTATGAATCCAACTATATCCAATAGTTCTAAGAGTTCAAATATTTACTCTTATACAACATATATTAAAATACTCGAATTCTAATACATGTAAACCATCAAATCCACATTCCAGCTTTCTTCTAGAACTCAGCCTCTAGGACGAGCCGTCTCCTCGCACGCTCCCTGTACCTGTAAAAAGGGGGGGTACCACGACGGGGTGAGCTAATGCTCAGTAGGAGAATCGCCCTAAGTGGGCTACTCACCACCTAAGTGCAAGGTACGTCTTAAATTAAACACACATTCAAGCAAATGCATGATCCTACTTTGAATGTCTACATGACCAACTCGTGATCCCTGAGTCTCCACTACTTCCTCACACTCGCCTAAGCCTCGTATGAGAATTATTAATTTGTTTATTTGTGGACAACCCTCCGATGTATATATATCAATTAGGCCGCTCCGACGATTGATATATTATTTGTTTGTGGACTACCCTCCGATGAATATCAATTGGCCATTCCTAACCCATTGATATTTTTAATTGGACTACCGATAATTAATATTTTTAGACAACCCTCCGAACCATTTTCTAGACTCTGCCTCATGCACTAACTCCTATAGTCCTAGGATGTTCCAAGGCATATGGAATGCATGTATGTCATTTCCAACAGTCTATTCACATGCAAATATGTAAACATGCACATATTCACATAATATCCAATCACACAATCATGTCATGTAATTATCAATTCAAACATCAAAATTAGCTCACTTGGGCTAATGATCAAACAAGAGCAATTTAATTTAAATCACTCGGCCAAACACATATTTTCACAAATTTATATTTTGAGAACACTATTTCGGGAATAGTGAAACCTCACACTATTCCCTAAAAAAACACAGGAAAACATCTGGCTCACTTAGTGAACCCGGTCACTACTTATTCTCACTTTTCATCTCAAGCATAGAATTTTAATGCACAATTCAAACATTTCACACAAGTAGCCCACGAAATATTTTGGACTGCCACGGATGATAGAAAAAACCCAAAAAAATTTCTAACAATTCGGTCCCAAGTTTTGGGACCGATCAGACGGCCCCTCACAACCTCATTCAACTCAAACATTCGTAAAGTACTTAAAATGGGAATAAAACTCAAGTAGGGAGAAACCCCTACCTCAAGGATTTTGAAGAAACTCCTAGTAACCGGTACCCACGCAAGCCCTCTCCGCGCAAAGTACTCCTCTTTGTACCGGAAGTCATTTAATGATCTCATTTAAATCTAGGAGAAGTCGATACTTTCTCTAGAATCACCATTTTTGACTTACTGTGTTTCCTCCCCATTTCAATGTTTTTGCCTTGGTTTAAGTGAGAAGATAAGTCCTATACACTATTTTGGCATTTTGTGGACTTAAACAATCTTTATAATGACCATTATGTCCCTTCATTCCCGCTGAGATTCTGACTATCTCTACTGGTCCATTTTCATCAAGCTTTCTTACTCATACCACTTATGGCAATGAGTACGTATATATAAAATTTTCTGTCAGATCGAATTCATTTACTTCAAGACCAAACCCGGACAATAAAAAACGTGCCGACTTCGAATTGGCTTTAATATTACGTAAATTTTACGTGTGTTAACTAGGATTTCACGAAGATTCCCAACTGCGGAAACTGTTTCTCATTATCCGAGATCTAGAGAATTTACCACGGATTTTTAACCCGAAATTACACTTTGTAATCGAAATTACTGATTTTGTCTCCTTTTCCTAAATTGGAATTTCTGTCTTAAATGTTCTATGCAAAATGCCTATTTACAGGATGGTCTTTATGTTATGAACCTTCCAAAAATCCAACAATTCTCATGTCTATAACATAATCCATAAGAAATTCTAAGTCCAAATGATTTAAATTCAACCTATCTTTGGCATTGTCGCCTCGCTATAAATGAGAACGATCTCAAAAACTCCATCAAGTTGGACTTTTTGAATTCATTTGATTTTGAATCATATGATACATGGGAATTTTGTCTATTTGGTAAGATGACAAAGGATCCCATCGGGACACAAGGAAAGGGCCAGCGAATTATTGGATCTCATACATGCATGTATGTGGACCATTAAGTTTCCCATGCAGGAGGCTATACTTCATTACATTTATCGATGACTTCAATAAAGATATGGTTATGTCTACTTTGATGAGACATAAATCTGAATCATTTGAAATAAATTTTTTCAAATGAAGTACTTAAACTAACTTGGCAAGACAATCAAGGCACTGGACCGATCGAGGTGGCGAACATTTGAGCCAAGAATTGGATGACCATCTGGGAACTTTGTGGAATCATTTCACAATTAACCCCCGAACACCACAATGGAATGGTGTGTCCAGATGAGGAATCGAACTTTATTAGATATGGCTCGATCTATGATGAGTCCAAATAAATCTTCCATTTAATTTTTAAGAGGCAATTGAAATGCTTATGTTTACATCTAAATCGAGTTCCATCCACAAGTGCTTGAAAGACACCATATGAGATGTGGACCGGTAAAAGGCCCAATTTGTCCTTTCTTAAGATTGGGTTGGGAGGCTTATGTAAAACGCCAAGTTTTCAAACAGCCGGAGTCAAAACTACAATGTCTGTGGGGGTATCCTAAAGAGACTAAGGATACTACTTTACAATCCCAGCTGTAGAACAAAGTGTTGCTCGTAATGGTGTCTTTCTAGAAAGGGAATTTAATTCTAAAGGAACCAGTGGGAGTAAGGTACAACTCGAATAAGTTCGAGAACCACAAGATAACATTGAACTTCCTGTGGATACTCATAGTCAACAAAATATTGTCGTACACACTCCTATAGCATAAAATTTAATGAGATCCGATAGATACTACTATGAGTTCGAGAGATATGGATTTCTTGTGATTGATAACCATGATGTATTGTTAGTGGATCAAAATGAACCCACTACCCTTCAAGAGGCTATGTTGGATCCAAACTCTGAGAAATGGTTAGAGGCCATGAAGTCTGAAATTCAATCCATGTATGATAATCATGTATGGACCTTGATTAACCCACCTGAAGGTACAAAGACCATTGGGTGCAAATGGGGTTTTAAAATCGATATGGATGGCAAAGTGCATAATTACAAAGCAAGAAGGCAAAAAGGTTCTCAAACAAACTCATGGTATGTAATTATGATGAAACTTTTCACCTCGTAGCCATGCTTAAGTCTATCAGAATTCTTATTGCCATTGCTGCATATCATGATTATGAGATTTGGCAAATAGATGTTAAAACTGTGTTTCTTTATGGAAACTTACTTGAGGATGTGTACATGACACAACTTGAGGGTTTTGTACAACCTAAGAATTCTCGGTAGGCATGCAGTTTCCAAAGATCCATTTATGGCTCAAGCGGTGCCTGGAGTTGGAATCTTCATTTTCATGAATCACTGGGCTTTGGATTTAATAAAATGAAGATGAGCCTTGTGTTTATAAGAAAATTAGTGGAGCGTAATTGTATTTTTGGTCTTATATGTTGATGATTTATCATCAAAATGATATCCCTACCTTGCAGAATGTCGGTCTTGGTTAGGAAGTGTTTTCTCAATGAAAGACTTAGGCGGGTTCATCTATATCCTAGGATAAAGATCTATAGAGATAGATCTAAGAGGCTGATTGTGGTTTAAGTCAAAGTGCTTACATAAACAAAGCATCAAACGGCTTCGCATGGGAAGATTCCAAGAGAGGTGAAGTTAAGATATGCAGAGTTCCAACATATGATAATGTTGCTGATCCATTGACTAAGCCTCTACTACAAGCAAAGCATGATCGTCATGCTAGGTCCATAGGTATTAGATACATTGATGAATGGGCCTAGCGTATGGAGATTGTTTAGTACAGTGCCCAGGCCTATTGTATGGACATGATATTCGACCATTTATGAGAATTTCATTATTTTCTATGATTTGCATGTTTATTATATATAATCCTTAAATAATATTATTAATTATTCTAAATGTCCCTAATCGTTATCATATGGGAATAACAATGAATTAAGATTAGTATAAAGTTTGATTGATATTCATGGGATAAATATGTGTATGAGATACAAATCAAATTTATATCTATTTGTTGAGAAATAAATATCGATAACTGCCTTAGATTAATACATGGATCAAAGTCATAAGTTAATCTCTAATAGTTGTGTCATTAAACTTTGACCTGAAATCGTTATAGTTCTCAAACATATGAATATTGTGTTTTGATATAATCAAACGTTGTCTTTAATCGAATGACTATAAAGGCTATACTTGAACATAAATAAGAATTATGTAGTGAGATGTTGCTTTATTAAGATGGAATTTTACCTTCTATTATAAGAGAGAGGATATCTCTAGGTCCCCGACAATTGAGACTCGAGAAATGCATGATCGTCTCAAAATGAATGTCTGATGGAGATCAATGTCATTTATTTGTTTAGTCAATCTAATTGGGTTTCGAGTAATCAAAGATAGAACGATATAGTGTACTCTTGTCCGTGCCTTATATTCTATCAAGATATCATGAGACAAAAAAAAGTGATTATGCCATTAGCTATATTAAGGTTGTCTCGATCATGAGCTTTTCATTTAACTTGGGTAGTCATAATGTTCCTCACTAGAGGCCACTTATGGCTTTTTGGATCAAAATGTGATTTAGCTCATCACAATGTTAATTGAAATATATTATAACAAATAATTAATTGTTATATTTTCTTATTGGATAAGGAAATAATCTGTAAAGGGTTTTTGTTTTTTTTTTTTTTTTTGGATGTGAATTTAAATTGTTATTATTTAAAAGAGTTTAATATATAATAATATAAATTCAAGCTTTATCTCGATAAGGATTAATTTAAATTGTTATTTAAAAGAGTTTTAATATATAATAATAAAAATCTGCTTTTGACTTAAACCCTAGCGTGATTTATATAGACATATATATGTGAGCTATATATATTTTGTAGTAGTTGTCTTTTACCTAAGAACAACCAAAACAGAGAGAAAAAACCCTAATTTTAAGCGGAGAAGACTCAACTGAACTAGCATTCAACAAGATCGTCTAATATTTGTTCTGTGGATACTTGTAGAGGGTGGTCGCCGTAGGGTGCTGCGCACCTTTGAAGATCCTAATAAACCAAGACTGCACTTTGAAGGTTTGACAAATCGATCTACAAGAGGTAAGTTTGCTACCCTTCCTTCTGGCTTTTATGAACTGATGTGATCCTTGTGTCAAGTGACAGAAATTCCAAATTCCACTGTACTGAGGAATCAACCTTTTTGATTGGATATTCATCCAGAACCCAATATCTAAGATATAAACATTAATTTACCATGATGCTTGTCACACTCGCATGCATGTGAGGGAGTCTACAGCATTCGGATATGAGCATTGAAAGTATTTCACATATACATGACATCCATGCAGGCATTTTTACTTGGATGTTTGTTTGTTCAGGTGGCTATTACATGTGCACTTAGGTGAGAAGTAGCCTTTATAGGAGTTATTTCTCTACTGGCCATGCTCACCTCATATGTGGATCCCCCTTTCACGGACATGTAAGAAGCGCACGATGCTCTTTAGAGCCCTGCAGGTTTCGGGCCTTTTTCAATTTATCATCTCATTTTCTCTTCCTTGGTCATTTTCTCTCCTTTTGAGCAAACTAATTATTCGGTCAAAGAGGAAATTTCTCCCCATTTCAAGTCTCATGTGTGGCCATCAATTTTCCATCTTTATTCTTTTATTTCTTATTTCCTTTTATGACATCATCAACCATTATGGCTCACGTGAGCCATGACTCCATTTCCACACATGCTAATTGTGAGCCTTTCCTTTTTGTGCCAAGTGTCACTCTTTTATGGTGCCATGTGGCATCCCCTAACCTTGCCATGTGTCATCCGACACCCCACGCCTCAAAAAACGTGAAATCCCGACCACCTCGGATTCCAACGAAATTCGACGTGGTAGCTAAATTTCGAAAGACGATTTCAACGAAAAAGTCCGTTTTGTTATCCGAGATCTAGAAAATTTTGATTTGCAAATTAAAATTACTATTTTACCTCTTTTAAGAAAATTGATTTTTTCTGGGTTTCATGAATGTTTTATATGACATGCATAATCGATTTAAATATTTGTAAGTAATTTTTTACGGCATTTAAATTTCACCTGTGAGAATTAATAATTTAGAAGGTTGCGATTTACTCGAATAGTGTTTGCAATTGGACAAAATCCAGTTACAATGAAAGGTTAGCTGCCGTTCACACTTCAAACTCAAAGTTGAAGGCTTGAGGGTGTGAATTGACAGTCATGCCCCTAGGTGGGTTTCGGGGCGTGATAGAGTGGTATCAAAGCTATAGGTTTATGATCTTAATGGACACTTGTTTAAGTTTTATCTATGTGATAGTTATGGACGTGTTAGTTGATAGTTCAGACCGTTTTTTGTATTCTTAGCATTCTTTATGTCGTATATTAGATAATTGATTTTTGTTTACTAGTTAAAAGTTCACTGTGTACCTTTGTCTTTGTTTAGTTTGTTGGTTTAGTGAATATACTGCTTATCAAGGAATTATGATTTGAATTTGTCACTGGGGAGATGTCATTATGGACAATATGGTGTTTTGAAGTTATTTATGACGATTGGTAAGAAGAATATTGAATTGACAATACTCCTTAAACATTAAGGTTTTTGTTTGATTTACGGGGATGAATTAAGGAGCTTATACCCCTTTTAATTGTTGATTGTTTTGGGGAAAATGTCTTTCCATATTCTTAGTTATCTTGAGTTTAGTTGAAGGGAAACATGTGGATAAATTGTTACTCATAAGCTAAGCCTTGCTAAGTAGTTATTTGCTTAGAAATGTTGTTAAGTGTTTTAAGTGATGTGATGAGTGATGAAAACAATTTGAAATTTAAAGATCTGATATTGTTATTAAAGTTTGAAGTTTCTTAGGATTTATTGATTACTACAAATAAATTATTAAAGAGATCTAAGATTATCTTATATTTTCGGTGACATGAAAGAAGTTAAGTTTGATTGGTCTTATAAATATGATGATAGCTTCACAGAGTTGAAGAACAAATTAGTAGCAACTCTTATTTTGATTATTTCATTGGGTTCAAAAAGATTAGTTTTGCATAATGATGCCTTTCATTAGGATTTATGTTGTGTTCTTATGCAACATGGAAAAAATTGATATATACTTATAGACATTTGAAATTTTAAGATAGAGAAAATTACCTTGTTATGATTTGAAGTTAGGTAAATGATTTTTGCATAAGATATACAAGTCATTTTTTCTTATTTATGATCTACTCATAGTTTATGAGAGTTTGAAGTCTTTGTCTTCTTAAAATGATTTTTAAGCAAGAAATAGAAGATATTGATACAATTACTTAGAGATTATGATGACATTATTCAGTACTAATAAAAAAATGAGAATCTTGTGATTTATGCCTTAAATAGAAAAAAAAAATTGATTCCTTGGAAATCATTTAAGGTCGTCACAAACGATTAGCATATGATTTGAGATGTTTACAAGTCTATGTTATACCTTTGGATTTTAGAGTTCTTATGTTGAGCATTATAGTGCAACTAAATTTGTTTGGATAATTAAGATCTTATAAGGAATTATTTGAAACTAGTTGAACTTTTAGAACAATTAATAAGATAATAAGATCTTGAAATTTGGGATTAGACTTAATGTCTTAAATAGTGAGACACATCAAGAGACAACTTTTTGAAGGAGGTTTATTACACATTAAACTACGATCTACCCTAAAAGGATGCAAAAGTATAAATATCTAAGACAGAATTTTGATGGTCATATATGAAGTAAGGTATTACATTATTTGTGACTTTGGGTTTAGTGTGATCGTATATGGAGGTTTACATCAAAGACCTAATAGTACTTTACAACTACTTTATATTTCTAAATGGTGTGAAACTTATTACCATGGATTTTTGTGATAGGGTTACCAGAACCTTAGTTGATCGGACTAGCTTCTCGATATTGAGAGATTTGATAATGTATGAAATATTTGATTCTATGGTATTATAATAAGAATTCTTAATTTACTTATAGATTTTGACTTCGTCAAAAAAAAAAAAAAAAAACGAAGTACTAAGTTAATTTTGATAGTAGCTTTCATACTTAGACTAATGACTAATTAAGGAAAGTAATCGCAAGTTGAAAATCTGTTGAGAAAAGGAAAACTCAATTATGATTTGTGGGCTTGCTTGAAATATTAGAGAGAGTAGGTACCTTGGCGTATAAAGTAGCCTTGTCGAGGAGCCTACTCCCAAGATTCATAATCTGTTTCATGTTTCGACCTTGAGGAAATATGTTTTTGATGCTTTCCATGTTGTAGAGTTGGAGCCTATTTAGATTTCTGAGGACTTGACCTATGAAGAGGTGCCCGTTCAAAGTGTGGATGTGATGAATAAGGTTCTACGACGTGTTGTTGTCAAGTTGGTAAAAGTCCAATGGAGCAATCATAGTATCCAAGAGGCCACTTGGGAGTTAGAAGAAGAGATGAGAGATAAACATCCTCAATTATTTCAAGACTCTGGTAATTCAAGTTTAGAGGACTAAACTTTTATAAAGGAGGAGAAAATGTACCACCGAGGAATTTGTATAAGTACTTAGGATTCACGGAAAATAATAATAGCGGGGAATTTGTATAGGTATAAATTAGGGAAAATAATAATGGGGGTACATAGGCATATGTTATGAAAATGTGATAATTCAATTAGACGTTATGAAAATAATAAAGATAATTCAATTAGGCGTTATGAAAATAATAACGGTAATTCAATTAGTAATTAATTAATTTAATGAAAGAGAGTAAAAATGTAATTTTCTAATAGATACGGATATAAATTGGAGTAAGATAAGAAAAATCCTTTCTATTCATCTTTGAATTTCCCTCGTGGGTAGAATTCCCGAGGAGGATGTACGGCATTTTCGGATCTATTTTGAGAACAAATTTCTCTATATAAGATCTTCCTTATTTATTTCTAGTTCTTTGATGTAGATTCTTTAATTTTCTTTCAGTTTAGATGAACCCTAAAGAAGTCAGATTTAGATTTCACTTTCGTTCTTTAGAATTGGTGGTGTCATATTGAATTTGTGGGGTCCACACCCTTCGTGACCCCTCAGGGTACCCTTCAGGTTGGTCCCACTCATAGGATATCCTCATTCCCACTGAGTTCCTTTCGCCTCCCCAGAGATTCGAACCCAGGACCTAGGGTCTTTAGTCAGTAAATCTACAGTGCAATGTTTACTCGTTGAGATCGAGCCGGATTAACCTCATGAACCGGGGACCTCAGGCCACTCCAATGGATATGGCTTTTCCTTAAAAACAGTCAAATAAAATCCATTGAAGCGAACCCCTTTGCAATCCTTAACATGTCTTTAGTAAATGTCACGGAAGCGAAGTGATAATTTTTTTTCTTTCTTTTTCAAACACTTAGATTTTGAAAAATTGGTGAGTTTCCTCTGCTTTCGGACTTTCCCAAATTTACAAAACACACGAAAACATTTTAAAACACTTCTAATCTTTCAATCCTCAACTTCTCAACTCCGTTTAGGACTCTCGTCCACAACCCAATCAAACACAATATACACATAACATTTATTCGTTTCAAATCATCAAAACATTCAAAACTTCTTCAATTCCGCACACGGTTTATAAAAGGTGGTAGGCGGACTTAAAGCGAAGCGTCTCAAATAGTTCCTTTTCAAATATATCCATATATGCATATATACATGACCAGTATTCGACATATAAAATATGCAAACTATTTATACAATGCAGTTCACATGCGTCGTCTCCTCGATGGCTCAACTCACTGCACAGGAGGGTACTTTACCGGCGCACCTGTCTCGGGTCCTGAAAATATTTTTGGAAACATATGGAAAAAAATGAGCTAAAGGAGCCCAGTGAGTGTACATTTTCATTAAAATAACATTTTCAGTATATATCAAAGTAATACATACTTATACAATTAAAATCAATTTATGCCTTAAACATTTATGCCTTAAACTTTCTTTCTTTGTTCTTTCTTTGATGGAACCCGGGAGAATAAGCACGAAACGAGTTTAAATTCTTGTGATGAGAACCTTGATCCACATTTCAGTCATAACCCTTCTGTGCGGGCTCGCGACTTTCGTAGGGTTCGATCCATAGCCTTATCACGTGTAAGGATATTATTCCTAGACACCTAATTCCCTCCCTCGGTTAGTAACTATCTTTACCCTCTAAATCCTTACGCTTAAGGCACCTCGGCGATATCGGTCATAACCAGGTCATATGGGGTTAGGAGTAACCATCGATAAAACATTTATCCAAATACATTTATAAATCCATTTTAAATCCTTTACTTTATCATAAACTCACTTATATATATATATATATATATATATATATATATATATATATATATATATATATATATATATATCTAAATCTTTACATATGCATTCTTTACACATTTTAATCTTTCATAATGCCTTAACATATGCATACACATATATAATTTAATATATATATATATATATATATATATATATATATATATATATATATATATATATATATATACATATGCATTCTTTACACATTTTAATCTTTCATAATGCCTTAACATATGCATACATATAATTTAATATATATATATATATATATATATATATATATATATATATATATATACTCAATGATCTGAATAAACATGTACATTAAATTTTCATTTACATCAAAACTTTTCATTTAGGCAATATAAACATTTACATTTTAACATCAAAATCATTCACTTTTAAAACTCAATTTGCAAAACATCATTTTTACACTCAGTTCAAGCTCAATCAGCTTGCTTCCCGGTAGAATTCAGTTTCGTAGATAGTCCTTTTCACTTTTTCAAAGAAAACCACGACTATACATTAATCATAACTTCATTTTAATCCTACCATACACATTCATTTAAAGCCAAATGAACAAATTACTCTTAAGCACTAAAAACCCACTCATTTTGGCCAGCCAATATTTTTCTAACAATACTCTATAGACTTTGCCAGCTCAAAAATTATTTAGCGGTCTTCAAATTTATAAAACTCTCCAGATCAGTCCTTTATATATCAATGACACATCTCTTTAAATTTTCAATTTAGATTCCCTTCTCTAAAGCCCTCCAACCACATAACACAAGTTATTGTATTTTACATCTAGATGACTCGATTTGGCGGAAGCAGTCGCACATGGCTCAGCTTTGACAAATTTTCTGGGCACTTTGGGATTACAATTTTCTTGAACTTCCTTCAGATAAATTTTTCCCTTAGAAGTCTATTTTAACCATCAACTTGAATCACTCAAATCGGATCAGAAATGAGCAAGTATGGTCAAAATACGACAAATGGTCGAACGAGGAGAAAACGAGCATTTCTGTCACGAGGCTCTTGCTTGAAAATGACCGAATGTATTTCTCTTCCCACTTTTTTCCTCCTAAACACTCGATCTAATTCCTTATACCCATTTCAACACTTCCTCCACACAAAATTCACTATCAATTCTAACAATTCCCTCCTTTCTTTTTCAAAACCTAACCTAATCCATTTCCTTCTCAATTGATATCAAAATCATCATTCAACCTTAAATACCACCAATTTAACATCCATACCATGAAAGTCAAGACATTAGATATGAAAAACATCAAACCCCTAACAATTTATCTTTATTTTTTCAAAGCTAACCTAACCATTTCTTTCTCATTTGATATCAAAATCATATCATTCAATCTTAAATACCACCAATTACTTATCCATACGGAAAATTCAGACATTAGACATAGAAAAACATCAAACCCTAACTCCCACCATTAAAAACTTACTTGTTCTTGGTTTCCTTGGCTCCTCTCCTTGCTACCACTTGTAGAACTTGGAAAGCTTGAAGGAGAAGAAAAATTACATCTCCCTTGCTCCACAATTTTCTTCCCTTTCTCTCTTCTCCTTTCTTTTCTCTCATTTCTCCCTTCTCCTTTCTCCTACGGGTTCCCTAACTTTTGAGAGGCAAAATGAGACTTTTTGTTTGTCTTCCCATTTTAATATTTTAATCTTTCCTTTAATTACCATTTGGTCATTTGAATTTAGCTATTTAACTTGCACTTTGCCAAAATTGCATTTGAGCCCATGAATCTCATTGGTCCATTCTCATGATATTTTAAATCTTAACTTAGCCATTAAGAAAGATTTTGATTGGCTCTCATAATAAAATATCTCCATTATATGATTTATCTCGATTTCACCTTATCTTTGCTTTTATCTGGAATTAAATGTCAAAAAATATTCTATAGTGCGTCTAAACTTCAAATTGACCATGAAATATTCTAATTAAATCATTCACATTAGATTCAGGCTCGAAATCACGAAATCCAGTTTAAATCATTAAAATCATAAATCAGAACAATAGCGTATTATTATCCACGATTGCGTTCGGATCGCACGAAAACTATCCAAACGGACTCAGTTTCACTCGGATTTCGAGTTTAGTTAGACTCTATGATTATTTAGAAATTTTATTTTGGCCCAATTTCAAAAATATCGTAATGTAATTTGATCAGGAATCACTATTCACTTAAATATCTAATTCTCTTCTAAATATCGGTTGAAGTCATAGGAACTGAAATTCTTAAATTCCTTGGCAAAACCCCTCAATCGGATATAATAGAAACATCGCACTATTCCTTAAGGCATTCGGTGAAAATTTTCGAAAAATTTCACTTTATGCCCAAATGACGTCCGGAGCGTTCTAAATTCTAATCTACCTTCATTTCTATCATTGGACCTCTAATCAGTTCAAAAACTACTATTATAACATTCAATCAGGTTGGGGTTTCTGATCGCCTCCTTATAAAAATTTAGTCTCGAAATTAAAAAAACATTGATACGCATCAAGAGATGGGAATAATGCCTCTTCATCACTCCCTCAGCTCCCATGTAGCTTCCTCTCTTTACGTATGACTCCTCCTGATACCATCACCGAGTGGAATAGTCTTGTTGCGCGAGAACTTGCTCTCGACGTCGAGGATGCATAGTTCCTCTTCGTGTCTCAAATTCTCTGTATTTCCATTGGTTGCTCTATCATACAGTGAAAGTGCGGTATATACTTGCGAGACATAGAAACATGGAAAACATCTTGAATCACGATCGAGGTCATATGGCAACTCAATCGATATACCCTCCCAATCCTTCCAACAATCCTGCGCTGGTTCAATATACGATGGTTCGACTTTTTCCACGTTTCCCAGATCTTAAATCACGCCCCTTCCATGAAATCCTCAAAAATACCATATCCCCTACCTCGAACTCTAGGTCCTTACGGCGATTGTCCGCATAACTTTTCTATCGGTTTTGTTCAATTTTTAGTCTATCCCTTATAACTTTGATCTTATCACAAGTCACTTGGAAAATTTCCGGACCTACTAATTTCCTTTCGCCTACCTCATCCCAACAGGCGGAGTTCATTTTAGTCCATAAGAGCCTCATAGGGGCCATACCTGTCTTGGCTGATACTTGTTGTGTGTACAAACTCCATCATTAGTGTTCCTTTAGGGTATGATACATCTTTGTACTTCCGGATCATAGCATAAGCGGAGGAATGGGATTCCTCCATAATCTCTCTCTCACATCACCTACATCAGAATTTTATAACCTCTGTCCCATGACCATGGGTACCATCATTTAAAAAAAAAAAAAAAAAAAAAAAAAAAAAAAAAAAAAAAAAAAAAAAAAAAAAAAAAAAAAAAAAAAAAAAAAAAAAAAAAAAAAAAAAAAAAAAAAAAAAAAAAAAAAAAAAAAAAAAAAAAAAAAAAAAAAAAAAAAAAAAAAAAAAAAAAAAAAAAAAAAAATTTTTCTCCCTTCCCTTCCTTCGTGATAATCCTGGGTTGCGGACTACACTTCACCTCTCGACTTATTTGTTGGATCTTGAATGCAGGAAACTCTCTAATCCTGTCTATCATTACATGTACATGAAATGTGGCTAACAATTATACGAATCTTTCAATTCCAGTCTCACACCCAAGTTCTCAATTCTATATAATTGAGGAAGATGCCGCGGCCCTCGAGTGCGATAGGGAACTCATGGGTCTCCTACTAAGAGCATCTGGCTTTGCCACGTTCGCCTTTCAGGGGATGTTGATGGGTACATTCGCAATCCTTGATCGGTTCGATCCATCTCCCTCTTGTCTCATGTTCGGTTCAGCCACAACGTAAACGGATACTACAAGCTCTTATGATGCAGCAAAAATCCTGCAGACTCCATGTAAGTAATGCCTCCATATCATAGCAAGGCAAATACTCACATTTTTGCTAGCTCGAGGTCGTGTGTAGGATAGTGCGTTCATCTTCTTCAATTGCATAAAGCATATCACGATCACCTTGTCGTATGCATTAATACCTGACCGGACCACTTTAGAGGTATCACAATACAACATAAAGCCATCCTGCCACGATGGAAGTGTAAATCTTGCTGACTGAGGAGTCAAATCTCACTTTTTAGTTCATGGCTTCTATTGGCGAAGCCTCGACCATAAAAACGGTTCCTCTTTCTTTGTCAGTCTAGTCAAAGGTGTGGCTATTTTAGAAAATCCCTTAACGAACTACGATAGCTACCTGTCAAACCCGAGAAAACTCCTTATCTACTGTAACTTTCGTAGGAGGTTTCCAATTCGATATAACCGACCCCTTACGCGGATCCGTTGAGACCCCCTCTGCCAAAAAACTATGTGTCCAAAAAAAAGAAAACGACCTTTGTCGAGCCAAAGCCCGACACTTACTAAGTTTAGCATATAGCGATGTTCTGCAATGTTTGCGGGGTATCCTCAAGTGCTTTCTGCATGTTCTTCTCCATTGCCCGAGATAGATCGGTATATCATTGATAAACGATCTGGCCCAGTCTAAGTAGACTGAAAATCTGTTCATGAGATCCATAAAGCGGTTGGGACTTCGTAAAAGTCCAAATGGCATGATTAGAAACTCAAAATGCATGCAGGTGTTACGAATCTTTGTCTTGGGAACATCCTCATCATGAAGTCTCAACTTATCAATTCACTTCCAATTAAAATCCCAAGGATCATGACAACATCTTTGTAGGCCTTACATCGAAGCCATTAGCATCCTTAAAGTAGAAAAACCATAATGTCCTTCACCTTACTTGAAATTACATTTTATATCTTAATCAATTCTTCTTCTTAAAACATTAATTCTTACATTCCATTAGGCATTTTAATCACTTCCAATTGATTAAAATCAATGAAACTGACTTTCCATACTTCTCTAAGGTGATCAAATCTACACATGTCACACATTCATAATTATTTCTTCAATTTCTTCCATTTTCTTTCCAACAAATTATATTTGATAATTCATCGATGTCATTGATTTACTTAAACTAAATCAAACCAATGCATTTCCAATTAAACCCTTTCTTGGCCTAACCCTCTCATCTCATTTTATATTCAACTTTTAATTCCATTAATTCAATTAATTCCTTCAAGCATTTCAAGTAATGTCATTAAATCAATTAAAACCAATCAAACAACATCACTTCCATTAACATCAAAATTATTTAACTTGACGAATCCTTATAATATCATTCTTTCTTTTCAATTTCTTACTTAAAATCAACTAGAATCTAATGTCAATTTAATAGCTAAAGCCTTAATATAGCTCGATTGAAGGTTTAGATAAATAATCCATAAAACCCTAATTACTTCTTGCAGACCTCCACAGACACGTTGACCCACGCTCCGTTCTGTCTTTGACTATTCGTAGCCTGGGATTTCAAACCCATGCTCCTCTCATCCTTAACTGCGGCCTCTACTACCTGGCGGAATGCGGTGTAATGGTACATCGGCGCTCTGTGGTCCAAATCTACGGACTAAGACCTCTGACAAACCTCTTGACCATGATATGGACCTTTGAGTTTTCCATTTATCTTTTATCATTGGATTCAAGCACCCCAAGCAATGATACATGGCCAACTTCTCTTGATACATGACTTGTGGCATTTCTTGGAATAAGGACCTCATATCCCTCTGATTGATTGTGCAAGATTATGTATAAAATCCCATGCATTTTATATGTTAATCTATCATTAGAATCGTCTTCTTCAATTTTTTTCAACAATAATCTTGACCGATTCACTCGAAATATCGATCTCCCATGTCCTCTAATTGCTCATCCTTTGTTTGAAGATTGAATGTAACCTGTGCTATCCATAGTGTACCAACAAGCTGTTTCTCAATTTCATAGTCTTGTGAAATAAAGCACAATAAGTAAAATATTGTTTCAAATGTGTTGGCAATTTATCATAACTTAATTTAATTGCAGTAGAACATTATCATTTTCCATGTTGAAGTAGTAGCAGTTTTCATTCGAAACGAATAGACTCCCATTTGGACAAGTTTGATTTAAATTACATTAATATTCCTCCTAAGGTGTTGATGATGAGTGGGACTCTTCTACACATGCCTACCATTTCTTTTCCAACGTTTATGATCTTTTTACTCACACTATTCTCCTATCCTCTAAATGTAATCTTTGAAATTAAAGTCCAAGACTCCTTTTTTGGCTAGACCTTCCAAGCTCACACTATTCTCCTATCCTCTAAATCAATCTTTGAAATTAAAGTCCAAGACTCCTTTTGCCTAACCTTCCAACTCAAAAGATCTGATATTATTTCCTATAAATGAGCAGTATTTGGTGGTGGTACTAATGCGCAGAGCTCTCTGGTGGCGGGTCGGCCTCGGCAGCGCATTATTAATTCAAAATTTTAATATGTCATGTAATGCATATATAGATTTTAAATCACATAAATAATTTATGCAATTTTAAAATAAAACATTAACAATCATATGAAAATAAAATTTTCTAATCTTTATAACACATTTTCAAAGCCGTGGCTCGATACCCACGTTGAAGGATCCCGACCGGATTAACCTCATGAACGGGGACCTCCGTACTCAATGGATATAGAAACTTTTCCTTAAAAACAATCAAATAAAATCCATGGAGCGAACCCCTTTACAATCCTTAACATATCTTTAGTAAATAATGCGGAAGCGAAGTGATAAATTTTTTTTTTTTTTTTTTTTTTCAAACACTTAGATTTTCAGAAAAAATTGGCGAGTTTCTCTATTTTTTGACTTTCCCAAATTTAAAACTGCGAAAACATTTAAAAATACTTCCTAATCTTTCAATCCTAAACTTCTCAACTTCCGTTTAGGACTCCTCGTCCCACAACGATCAAACACAATATATACACATAACATTTATTCATTTCAAATCATCAAAACATTCAAAACTTCTTCAATTCCATGCAGTTTATAAAAAGATTAGGCTTGGCTGGGACTTAAGTAGACCCAGCCTAAGTAGTTCCTTTTCAAAAAATATATCCATATATGCATATATACATGACAAAGTATTCGACATATAAAATATCTGAATGACCTCCTGATACAGTTCACATGCGTGTCTCCTCGATGGCTCAACTCCTTTGCACGGGAGGGTGCTAAGCTTGTCTCGGGTCCCCGAAAATATTTTTTGAAAACATATTAAAAGATTGAGCTAAAGGAGCCAAGTGAGTGTACATTTTCATTAAAATAACATTTTCGAGTATATATCAAAGTAATACATGCCTCACAATTAAAATCAATTTATGCCTTAAACATTTATGTCTTAAACTTTCTTTCTTTATTTCTTTCTTTCTGATGGAACCCAAGGGAATAAGCATACCGAAACAGTTCAGAGATCACTTGACGGTGAGGGCGGTCACATTCAGTCATAACCACTACGGCTGCCAGGCTTACGCTTTGCATAGGGTTCAGTCATAACACCTTATCACGTGTAAGGATATTATTCTAGACACCTAATTCCCTCCCTCAGTTAGTAACATATAACTTTACCCTCTAAATCCTTACGCTTAAGGCACCTCGTAGATACTCAGTCCTGCCAGTCATATGGGAGTTAGGGTAACCATCGAGTAAAACATTTATCAAAATACATTTATAAATCCATTTAAAATCCTTTACTTTATGTAGCTTCGTATATATATATATGCAAATATACATATGCATTCTTTACACATTTTAAACTTTCATAATGCCTTAACATATGCATACATATAATTTAATATAAATATATATATATATATATATATATATATATATATATATATATATATATATATATATATATATATATATTGATGCAAGATAAACATGTACATTAAATTTTTCATTTACATCAAAACTTTTCATTTAGGCAATATAAACATTTACATTTTAACATCAAAATCATTCACTTTTAAAACTCGATTTGCAAAACATCATTTTACACTCACAGTTCATCTTTCAATCCAGCTTGCTTCAGTCGAATTCTCGTTTCAGTCAAATAGTCCTTTTCACCTTTTCAAAGAAAACTGCTATACATTAATCATAACTTCCATTTTAATCCACCATACATTCATTTTAAAGCCAAATGAACAAATTACTTATAAGCGCTAAAACCCACTCATTTTAGTAACCTTTTTCCAACAATACTACATAGACTTTATGACTCAAAAATTATTTAAAGCAATTCTTAAAATTTATAAAACTCTCAAGATCAGTCCTTTATATATCAATGACATCTCTTCCAAATTTTCAATTTAAAATTCCTTCTCTAAAGCCCTCAACCACATAACACAAGTTATTGTATTTTACATCTAGATATTTCGATTTAGGCGAAACGAATGCACATAGCTCCACTTTGACAAATTTTACGGGCACTTTGGGATTACAATTTTCTTGAACTTCCTTAAGATAGAATTTTCCCTTAGAAGTCTATTTTAACCGTCAACTTGAATCACTCAAGTGGATCGAAATAAGGCAAGTTACGTTAAAATACGACAAATGGTCGAAAGCAACGGGAAAGCAGGCATTTCACATGCAGAGTGAGGCATTAAGCACACATGGCCCTACTTTGAGTAAATTTTTAGGCCACTTATAATCAGAATTTGAGACGATGCCTATTTCTATAGGTTGATTATCCTTGAAGTCTATTTTAACCAGCAACTTGAATCACTCAAATCGGATCATAAATGGTAAGTTATGGTCAAAATCACGACAAATGTTCGAAGCGAGGAAAAGCGAGCATTTCTGTGCAGAGGCTCTTGCCAAAATGACCAAAATGTGTTTCTCTTCCACTTTTTTCACTCTAAACCTCAATCTAATACCTTATACCCCATTTCAACATATCACACAAAATTCACTATCAATTCCTAACAATTCAATCACTTTCTTTTTTCAAAACCTAACCTAATCATTTAAATTTCAATTGATATCAAATCAGCATCATTGACCTTAAATACCACCAATTTAACATCCATACCATAAAGTCAAGACATTAGATATGAAAAACATCAAACCTAACAATTCACTCACTTTATTTTTTTCAAAGCCTTAGGGAATGCGTTATTCGGGTCTCTGAAGTCAATGCAAACCCGAATCTGCTCGTTCTTCTTGGTCAGGCAATGTTTGCCAACCAATCGGGATCTTTCTCTTCTCTTATGAGACCCACATCTTTTAATTTATTAACTTTTTTCTCAATCTTCTTCATGAGGAGTGGATGAAAGCGTCGTTGTGCTTGCTTGATGGGCTTAGCATCTGGTTTGATATTTAGCACCGTGGACGATTTCGGGGTCTAGCCCCGAGGCATCTCAGCTGGCTCCCGGGCCAGATATGCCAAGTATTCATTCCTTAAGGAGCTGGACCGTATTCGACTTCCCTGTAGTAGGCTAGCACTTAGGAAGATTGAACGAGGGTGGCGGGGGCACATCTAGTGGTATCGTATATAAGAGAGAGCTTCTTTTAAGAATGATCTGAAACTCTTAATGGAATAAGAGAAGAAAAGTAGTGAAGAACTATAGAGCTGGTTGTTGACCAGCCCACGGCTCACTAGAATGAATGAATCAAGTTGCTTGTAGTTGACTTTTGTCGAGATTGGGTTGGTGTTCGGTGTCTGCTTAGTGTGTAACCTAATCCATTTCTTTCTCATTTGATATCAAAATCATATCATTCAATCTTAAATACCACCAATTTAACATCCATACCAGAAAATTCAAGACATTAGACATGACATCAAACTAACTTTCCCTCTTAAAAACTTCTTGTTCTTGGTTTCCTTTGGCTCCTCTCTCTTGCTACCACTTGTAGAGCACTTGGAAAGATTGAAGGAGAAGAAAAATCACATCTGCCGCCCACGTTTTCTTCCCTTTCTCTCTTCTTTCCTTTCTTTTCTCCTTTTCTCCCTTCTCCTTTCTCCTACGGGTTCCCTAACTTTTGAGAGACCAAAAATGAGACTTTTTAGTTTGTCTTCCCATTTTAATATTTTAATCTTTCCTTTAATTACCATTTGGTCTTTTGAATTTAGCTATTTAACTTACACTTATAAAATTGCGTGAGCCATGAATCTCATTGGTCCATTCTCATGATATTTTAAATCTTAACTTAGCCATTAAGAAAGATTTTGATTGGCTCTCACAATAAAATATCTTCATTATAGCATATTTTATCTCAGTTTTAACTTATCTTTAACATACCGATTAAATGTCAAGAAAATATTCTATAGTCGTCTAAACTTCAAATTGACCGCCAAATATTCTAATTAAATCCCTTCACATTAGATTCGGGCTGAAATCACGAAATCCCGGATTTAAAATCCCGGTAAAATCATAAATCCGGACAATAGCGTATTATTATCCGAATTACGTTCGGATCGCCTGAAAACTATCCAAGCGGATAGTTTCACTCAGTTTAGTTTAGATTTAGACTCTATGATTATTTGGGACATTTCGTATTTTTAAGTAATTTAGAAAAATATCAAGCGCATCTTGTTTGATCAGGAAATCACTATTCATATATCTAATTCTGCCTTCTAAATATCGGTTCAGTGAACTGAAATTTCTTAAAAATTCATGGCCGACCCCTCAATCTGGATGTCAGCTAAGAGCATCACTATTCCTTAGGGCATTCGGTGAAAATTTTCGAAAAATTTCTTTATGCCCAAATAGGGCGTTCTAAATTCTAATCTACCTTCATTCTATCATTGGACCTCTAATCCCCCGGTTCAAAACTAATATTATAACATTCAATCAGGTTGGGGGTTTGTAATACTGAGTATGAGAATGAAAAGTATTTAGGATAATTTTGAAAATGATAAACAAATAGGATAAAATTTGAAAGGCAGATTTTACAAATATATGCATTTGATAAGTATTTAAATGTATATATGTGTTTTGGCAAGTAAATATTTTATTAAGGATTGAGAATTTATTTGATAGGAATATGATTAGAATAATTATTTGCTTAATTATAAGGAAATAAGATCCATTAATAATACTTGTTGTTTAGATATGATAATTGTTAGGTAAAAGGCTATATGTGTATTGTGTAAATAAGTAATAATATTATTTCTTTCTAGTAAAAGATTTGGATTCGGATTAGAGCATAAAAATAAATAAATTATTAAATAAGATCGAAATGTAAGACGAGAAATTTCAATTTCACGAAGCGAACAAATATTAACTTTTATTACAAAATTATGATTGATTAAAAATCGTAATTAATTCTCTAGATCTCGGATGATAGAAATGGATTTCACCATTGGAATCGTCTCGAAATCTAACTAGCACGTAAATTTAAGTAAAATTCGAGACGGTCGGGTCGGCCTTGCGTTTTCAAGGCATCGCGTTTCGAGTGCAGTAAAACGATTTTCGATGCGACGAAAGTCACATATATCATGTACTCATGTCTGTAAATGGTATAGTGAAATAATTAGATGGATGTGAGATAGTCTGGGAATGTAAATCTGGGAAAAGAGGGACATAAACGTTATTTTAGAAAAGTTTTTAAGACACTAAATGACAAAATTGTAAATAGTGCTTCTTCTCCTTCATTAAACCAAGAGGAAAAAACGTTAGAACCAGATTTTGAGATCAAGTAGCTTTTGTTTGAAAGGTTTTTAGAGAGAGAGAACACTTCTCTCTAGATTTTATGCAGCGATCCAATGATCGGCGGTCTTCGAGGCGGGGCGCTCTGCTCGGAGAGGGCTTCGCGTGGGTGTCAGTTTAGGGGATTGCTTCAAACTCCTTGAGGTAGGGTTTCTCCTAACGGGTTTCACAGCTTTATTTAAAGTGTTCTACAATGCTTCGGGTTGCTTGAGGGCCTTGAATGGCCGTTTGATCGGTTCAAAGCTTAGGCAGAGATGTCTGGTGCAGAAACCCATGTGGGCCCCGATGCGTGACTGTCACGAGCTGATAATGAGTTCCTAGTTTGTGCATTTGTGTGAAAATGTGTGCTTTGATGTGTATGAGGCCGCAATCGGCCGAGAAATACGGGTTCACAAAGTGAACTGATGAAATGTGATTTTTCGAGAATAGTAACTGAGAGTTTCACTATTCCCGAAACAGTGTTTTCAAAATATATTTTTGTGAAAATATGTGTTTGGTTGAGTGATTTAAATTAAATTACTCGTGTTTGATCGTTAGCCCAAGTGAGCTAATTTTGATGTATGAGTTGTAAAATTACATAACATGGTTGTGTGATTTGAATTATGCGAGTATATTCATGTTTATATATTTGCATGTGATTATCTTTGTATTGGGCGCATACATGCATTCCATATGCCTTTGGAACACCTAGGATTATAGGGTGAGTGCATGAGATGATGCAGAGAAAAAGGTTCGGAGGGTTGTCTAAAAATAATAAGTGATCGGAGGGTAGTCCATAGATTAAAATATCAATCGTCGGAGCGGCTGGTGATATATATAACGGGTAGTCATATAAAAATGTGTCGTCGAGAGGCACGGCCCAGTTGATATATCTCGGAGGGTAGTCCACTAAATATAACATTGGAGACGGTCCGCTACTTAGATCGGAGGGTAGACCACAAATATAAACAAATAACTTTGTTTGAAACTATAATTCTCATACGAGGCTTAGGCGAGTGTGAGAGAGTCGGTGAGGACTCGGGATCTGAGTTGGTCATGTAGACATTCAAGTAGGATCATGCATTTGCTTGAATGTGTGTTTAATTTGGAACATTGCATTGCATTTAGGTGGTGAGTAGCCCACTTAGGGCGAATCTCCTACTGAGAATTAGCTCACCCCGTCATGGGACCCCCTTTTTACAGGTACAAGGAGCGTGCGAGGGGACGGCTCGTCCTAGAGGCTGGATTAGAAGAAAGCCGGGTGTCACAACCCCACCCTCTTCTAGCGGCAGGTGTGCCGGTCACTCCACAAAAATCCCCAGCCGTTACCTCTAACGACTAAAAATCCCTGTGAAGCGAAGCCGTATTGCTTGCTTAAACCTCGTATAAATTTTTTTTCTTTATTTATAACTTAGGATTTGGTATAATCTGCTTGACGGAAAAACTTAGTGACATAGCGGTTATATAGTATAATTCCAAATCTGTATACATTAAAATTTCCTACATCAATTTATGTATATAGCGACAGCATCAGCACATTCTCATAATACTAAACTATGTACATACACAAGTTCCATTATACATATTCAAGGTTTTTCCTTACATAATGTTCTTAATTACAACACTTGTACAATGTCAGGACAAATCCTATTGTTCTCCAGCGTCTTGCGTACCTATACCTGGGAAATAGATTTAAAATACAAAATAATAGGCTAAGCAGGCTCGGTGAGTGTATGTTTTATAAAATGTTTCCCACTTTTCACGTATCTCAAAACTATAAAATTCTCTTTCTGAGATATTTTCGGATGCCTTCTTGCTTACTTTAAAGATTCTAAAACTTTAAATAACGGCTTGCTTTTAAAGTTTATAAAACTTTTAATACTTGCTTGCTTGCTTTGCTTTGCTTTTCTTTAAAAGTTTATAAAACTTTCTCAATTTTCTTGCTTGCTTGCTTTACCTTGCTTGCTTTAAAAGTTTATAAAAACTTTTTATAAACCTCTTGCTTTAAAAATGTATAAGACATTTCTCAAATCTCTTGCTTTATTAAAATTCTCAAAACCTTTTGTAAGGCCAGAAGTTCAATTTACGGAAAAAGAAGGCAAATCGTAATTTCGATTACAAAATTGTTAATTTATTAAAAATCCGTAATTTATTCTCTAGATCACGGATGACGAAGCAGTTTCACAGGTTGGAATCATCTCGAAAAAATTTAGTTAGCACGTGGAATTTAGTAATGTCGGAACGATTAGGAGTTTGCGTTTCGAGGGCGTGCGTTTAGGTGCCGTCGCGATTTTTCGATCTGACCCGAAAGTCACATATAACAAGTACTCATGTACCATAAGTGGTATGAGTAGAGGAAATGACGAAAATGGGTGGCCGAGATAGTCATAGGAATGTCAAGCTGGAGAAGAAGATAATTAATTAATTAAATTGACTTAAGTCACTAAATGACAAAAGGAATAATGACATCTCTTAAAATCCAACTAAAAGAACAAGGAGAATTTTGGGAGGGAGACTCCAGTAGCTTCAATGTGTTTTTTTGATGTGAGAGAAAGTCTTCCTCTTCTCTCTAAAAATGCGGGCGTCCAGGCAGTGTTCGGCGGTCTTCGGGACAAGAAGGAGAAGCTGCTCACGCGGAGAGGGCTTAGTGGGTGCCGAGATTTAGGAGTTTCCTCAAACTACGAGGTAGAGTTTTCTCCTACTTGAGTTTTACTCCATATTAAGTGTTTAATGTTTGAGTTGAATGAGGCGAAGTGAGGGGGCCGTTTGATGGAAGTCCCAAACCTTGGGGCCAGAATTGATCTAAATTTTGAAAGAAAAATGGAGCGGTAGTAGCCGTTCCATGGCTGATTTAGGTTATTAATTGATGCATTTTCTGTGATGAATTATGTATTGGTTGGATTGGGGCCGGAGAAATGACGTGAGCCGAAGTTCACAAAGTGAGCCAGATGAATGGATGTGTGTTTGAGCAAGTAAAACCTAGGTTTTTCTTTGTTCATGGGATAGTGACACAAAAATATTTTTGTGAATTAATGTGTTTTGGTCAGTAATTCATTAAATTGCTCATGTTTGATCATTAGTCAAGTGAAGCTAATTTTGATGTGATGAGATGTATAATTACAAACCATGATGGTGTGATTTGAATTATGCGAGAATATTCATGTTTATATATTTGCATGTGATTAGGCGTATTGGGCCGGCATACATACATTCCATATGCCTTTGGAACACCCCTAGGACTATAGGAGTGAGTGCATGAGATGAGTCTAGAAAACGGTTCGGAGGGTTGTCTAAAAACATTAGTGCTCGGGTAGTCAATTAAAATTTTCAAGCGTCGGGAGCGGCCCAATTGATATTCATCGGAGGGTAGTCCACAAACAAATAATATATGTCGTCAGGCGGCCCAATTGATATATATATATATATATACATCGAAGGGTTGTCCTGAACAAGCGAAAAATAGAAATTCTCATACGAGGCTTAGGTGAGTGTGGGGGTCGATGAGGACTCGGGATGCGAGTTGGTATAGACATTCAAGTAGGATCATGCATTTACTTGAATGTGTGTTTTTAATTGGAACATTGAACTGCACTTAGGTGAGTGAGTAGCCCACTTAGGGCTATTCTCCTACTGAACATTAGCTCCTTGAGTCGTGGGACCCCCTTTTACAGGAATTACGGGAGCGTGCGAGGAGGCGGCTCGATCTGGGGCTGAGTTCTAAAAGAAAGCTGGAATGTGGCTTTGGTGGTTTTACATGTATTAGAACTCTTTAAGTTTAATATATGTATTGTTTAAGAGTGAAAATATTGTAACTCTTGTAACTATAGGATATATAATTCGATTCATAGTTGGTATGAATATTGAGTATTGTTTAAACAAGTGGCCGTGTTGGATATATATATTGGACTATATTGCCTTTGTTTGGGACGGGATATACGAGGGTTTTAGACAAGTTTGTATTTGGGTAGAGCTCCTGATCTGAAGGGACTACGCGATTTTCGTGAAAAATGTTGGGTCACGGAGCATTCACGAGTATTCAGCGGAGTTGACGGTGAGTGTGAACCCCGGGGAATGGGTGTCATGACTTGGTATCGAGCTTAGGTATCACGAATGCACAGGGCTGAGTTTGGGTATCCATCACCACTTGGGTGGTTTGAGGTAGAGTATAGGTATATGGAAACCTAGAGATTGAGGATTTGGGCTTAGGCCATAGTCGACTAAGAACATCACCATTTGGGTGGTTTGATGTTCGGTTTAGGTATGAGATTACCTAGGAAATCACGGGATAACACTAGGACACTGCATGCATGTGTTTGATGTGTTTTGTGTGATTTGATGAAATGTTGTGTGATCATGTATGTGTGAAAGGTGTATAACATGTTGATTGTTATGTGTTGTGAGTGATGTGTGCTTAGTAGTTAACACATTGATGTGTGTGTCGAGAGAAAATAGCTTAGTTTTACGGCAAGTAAAACTAGAAAACGAAAAAAGTTAAATAAATAAATTTTTATGAACTTGTTTGAGTATTCTAAAAAAAAAAACTTTTAAGTCAGAAAAATCCATTTCTAAGGTTTTATAGTGAGGAAAACTAAAGAAAATGAAGAAATTTTTTTTTTATGAAATTATTTGGTGTACTGGATGAAAAAAAAAAAAAAAAGGGATGGATATGTATTTTTTTTGGGCATTTTCCAGTTGCTGGAAATGAATGAAAAAAAAAAAAAAAAAAAAATTTGGTGTAGTGAAAGAATGGGCTACTGCCCATTGTATTTACAAAAACAAGGTTTAATATTACGAGTTTGAAGTGTATTGTGACTTAAAAGCTGCCTTGGCTGAGGTTAGCAAGGTATGCATTCAAGACACAAAATAAGATATAATAGTACTGCTTGGCCGAGGGAATCAGGACAGAATATAATTATTGTATCAAGATAGGAGTGCAAGTTGGCAGGATTATATCACAACACACTCACCAGTGTATCGTGAGAGAGCAAATGTCATGATAGCCGAAGGTATTGGGTGCAGAGGCAGTCAATGAGTTTGTCTCTGCAATGCAAATAGGTGTATCGACTCAGGAGCAGTGCATGGCAGCCAAACTCCTTGGGGAGGCATGCACTGAGCAGCATACAAGAGTCTGAGCAGCATGCAACGCCCGAAAGGTGCATACACAATGACGAATACACACACAGCATACAAAGCAGCCGAAGGTACGCAAAGAGCCGAAAGGTGCATATAGTAAAGTTCTACAGACAGGGCATATGAAGGTGCCGAAAGTGCAGTCTGCCGTATCAGGGGCTGTATACGAGCAGCACACAAGAGTTCTACTGTATCGTACATAGAAGTACTATGAGGCATGGATGGTGAGTTCTGCATCAGGGTATTATAGATAATAAAGAATATAGGCAAATGAAAGTAGCATTACAAGAAATACTTAAGCAGCACGCAAGCCCCAGTAAGGTACTTAGGTTCGTAGCACTGGTGCACCTAACCCACTCTACACCTTTCACACTGCTTCAAATAATTGTTGATTACTGTCTATGTAAACACTCGCTCATGGTGAATTCACTTACCACAAGATTTTTCAAAATAAAATAAAATAAAATAAAATTTTGAAAAAAATAAAATAAATAAAATCAATTAAAAAGTTCAGACAAATTTTCAAAATAAAATTTTTCAAAATAAAATTTTGTTGGAAACAATATTTTAAATTCAAAATTGATTGAGTATACACTGAAAGCATGGTATGATTATGTCTCGAGGATGTGTTTATGCTCTGTAGATACTATATATTGTATTAACTAACATTTGAAAACGTGATCGCACTGTAGAAGAGTCGCGTAGAAACTATATGCATGGTGTAATGTGTATAGGAAAAGGGTGAATGCTAAGGTTAGAACTATGACTTTAGAGATTTGGATACTGAAATGAACAAGAAAGCTTAGAATTTTATGGGGAATAAATGAATTGGCTTTATCGAATTTAAGACTGACTTAGGAAATGAACTAACAGCTTCATGGTTGTCAAGTCTATTAGTAACTGCATCCGCATTACTAGTTAGACTGGGAAATGAAAATTAAATGACTCTTTTTTGCTATCAACCGCATGATGGTTAGTCGAGGACGATATGACGCAGGCGTCCATCTGGGAGAGATTTCTCTGGTCACCACCCACATTCTATCAAATGCCAGATTTTGACCAAAGAGCCTTGCAGGCCGTAGGTGTCAAGAGCCTACGCTATCGCACCCAAGAAGGCAGATAGTCGGGAGGTCCTAATAACCTCCGCGCAGGTTTTGCACATCATCCGACATTCATTGGAGGAGATCCAACTGTGGTCACCTCATCGTCTGGCGTAAATCGAGAAAGTGTTGAGGCTTCGAGATTACCTCCGACGCCACCCGGATTAGACCAACCTAAGGCTCCACCAGAGGGTGAGGCCCAAATATGGTGGAAATGTGGGCAAGGACCTCAGAGACCTTGGGGAGGGGAGCCATCAGATGTGAGTTCTCCCCCAGTGGATTAGGCGAGAATAAAGGATGATATGTCGAAGCCGCGAGTCGAGATCTCAAGGACTCTACTCATACTGGACCCGAGGATCATGGACATGTCGAGTTCGATGTCATCCCGGGGACGGATCGGGTCGACAATGCACAGGTCGCATCGACATAGAGCGTAAGAGAGTTACCGCTATACGCAGACTCGGTGGTATTTCAGGGGACAAGCATGACATTCGCTCTGGGTAGACAAAGATACCAGTCCATGTTAGACAAGAATATGTCGCTAGTGAGCCTTACCTCAGAGGACGAGCGCAGACTGTGACTTTATCTACCTCGAATATTACAAAGATGAATGCTTATCCAGATGAGTTACTCCTGACTACCCCACATGTGTGGATGTAGATTATCGTATCGAAGTTACACTCCTGTATTTCACCCATCTCTATGACTCCGTGATAGATGGCATCATTGAAAGGTAGAACTCGCAGTCCAAACATGTGAGCTATCGACAGCAATTCATTAGACCGAGAACTTCACCATAGGCGCTCCTGGGCTTATTTGGCGGCTAGTTAGTGGCAAGACCCTTCGACCGTGCATCGACTGGCTGCGCCAACAGAGTTATGATCCCGACCTGCATCATTCCCGAGGATTGATGATTTGTCTGATCGCTGAGAGGAGCGCGAGTCTACTCCCAAGATAGAACTTCGTGACCGTTACCATCACCGAGTGGTTGTGGAATACAGATATCCCTAAGACAGCAAGTAGACGCTACATGGGCACTGAGGTTACTTATGATGCCTTTAGATTTATTTAATGCGCCTGGGGCAAGATTCATGGATCTCATGCATAGGATATTCCAACCCGCCCAGATCGGGCCATTGTAGTCGCGGATGACATTTCGATCTACTCCCGCCGCAGTGGGAGCATGAGTATCATTCGGTGATCAGGGTTACGCTTGTCGGGAGAGACCATCACTATACGCAGTTCGCAAGGGAGAGTTTTAGCCATCGAATGAGATTTTGGGACACGGGTGTCGCATCGCGTCACAATGACCGCATGGTCGAGGCAATGATGAGTCGCAGAGACCGAATGTCAATCTACGAGACAAGTTCTCGATCACCGGGCATTACAGAGATTCAAGAATGGTCAAGTCGCCCATTCGAGGCGTGACGAGATTTCGCCACGCGATACGGACTCCATGGTCAGCCAGCGCCCGACTACGAGAGAGAGATCGAGGATACTCGGGAACACTCCTGGACACGGCAAGGTCAGCAAGAGGGAGGATCGGCCTTTCTCCTGGGCCTGTGGAAGATGCGTAAGATTCTTCTTCACACTAGTTTCGTGACTGCGCCGGATCGCTGCTAGTCAGCAGACGTGTGATAGTGTTATTTATGCCGGACAAATTGGCACGTGAGAGACTGGATCGCCCCAAAGACGTGGATCCCAAGATCTCTGGGACAAAGACTGGCCCCAGCTAGTCAGAGCTAAGAGTATATTACGCATCTATTCCTCCACACACCCAATGAGGGTTGGGAGGAATCCAGCTTTCAGCTTCTACATATACAAGTAGTTCCATTAACACAGATAGCCGAGGGGCCAAAGTGTGGGTCAAGTCGAACGGACAACGCTGCAATAGGCGGTGGACTCAGTATGGGCAGACCTATTGGTTGTTGGGATTGTCGCTCTGACATGGATGAGTTGATAACCATCAAGTTGTCGCACTTTAGACCTTAGTCAAGTTATCGTGCACTGACACGACATTGGATTTGGGCCGAGGTTTAAGGTCTTGCAGGCTTTTCATGTAGATGTTCTTCCCTAGGATGTGGTGAGAGTCAATCGATAGTGTCGAGATTATGAGTGAGAGATCTCTGAGATTCTACTCATGGTGGAACCTACTGGTCGTCACAACATAAAGATCGTTATGCCTGCAGGTGCACTGCAACATCGCTGTTTAGCCTGGTGTGCGCGGTATCAGAGGCTCATTCACCACCCTGTACGAGCTGCTGTCGAGTTGGTTTTGGGGGATCACGTCCAATGAAGACTCATAGTTTGATTCAGTAAATGAAGAGTAATTAGAGGTGTCACAAAGCAAAGAGGGTCGTTAATCCCCTAAGGTGAGAATCCTCGGAGTTAGGTGTAAGAGACCCGAAGATATCCCCGACTTCGTGGTGAATGTAACAGTTCTGCGGTAAGGCGTAAGAATTATGTCGCTCCGATATGAAAACACACACCGGCGATCGCAGACTTAAAGTTGAATGATGAGCCTGAATGACTCGAGATTTGGATACCTACTGAAATCGCGTCAGTGTTGTCTCGAGCGGCGAGGGCTCCTGTGATACCTGGGATGTCATCTCGCTTACACATGGACTAGGTTGACGGCCCATTGATCATTACACAAGACTCAAAGGTCGTGAGTTTGCACACCAAGCAAGGGTCAGGTAGTGGTTAGGTGTGTATGGGATTATACATGTGTATTGAGACATGCTACGAGCATGCGTCCTAGATCATAAAGGTAATGGAAGAGCATTTGCCTTAGTGGAATCTTTGCTTACAATAATAAAGCTATCGCGAGTATACTAATTTACACTACACGAGGCATCAGATGGAGCCAAGGTAAGATCACCCGCTATGTCGACCGAGGTGGGAGAGCTCCATCATCATTCCCCGATTTGATTGCAGACACCTCCGAGAAGCGCGAGCTGACGCACGCTCCCACGCCAAGAGCCCAAGAGCTGCGCGGACGTGCGATGCCGACCATTAGAGTTCGAGACTGGGATCACGCCTTCTCGCGGGCCAGAGGGAGGTGGTCGTTCGAAAGCGTGGAAGCCATCGCCAGGTTTATCGGGCCTTCGAGATACTGAGAGGATAGGCACCGCTTGCGCACGGCCGCCCCTTCCCTTCCTTTCATCATAAGGGTTAGTCGCTCACATGTCGGTATCCACGAGGTGTTTCACGGTCTCCATGCTCTAAATACCCGCATCCAAATTTCACGCGCGGTGGATCGGGGGACGACGAGGTCGACACCTGACCGGACCTTCGAGAGGACCAACAGTATCATTTGATAGTCGTGATCAAAGTTTTACCAAGACCGTGAAAGGCCAGCGAGGTACTATGGAGGCACTATGGAGTGGTAACCACGTGGGAGCGTGAGACACGCGCGCCACTCATTCCTCTCTTGCTTAGGAATGAAGATACGCGTTTACTGCTTAAGATTTAAATGACCGTTACATGCATGGTAAAGTGCACGCTGTAAAGGCGTACGTACTGACAGAATCATTCGAATTTCGACAAAATTCCTTTAAGGAGGGAGAATGTAAACCCAGAAATTCCAATTTCGAAAAGGGCAAAATCGTAATTTCGACACACAAATTGTTAATTCTCGCCAAAAATCAGACTTATTCTCTAGATCTCTAAGAAGAAACGGATTTCACCGCTGGAATCATCTTTGAAAATCTAGTTGGCACGTAAAATTAATGTTCCGAGATAGCCTGAGTTTGCACGCCGAGGCATTTATGCCGTGGTCAGAACGATTTTCGATGCGACGAAGTCACATATAACAAGTACTATGTACCATAAGTGGTATGAGTAGAGAAAACACTAAAATGGATCTACCGAGAGGCGCCGACGTCAAACCGGAGAAAGAAGATAATTAATTAATTAAATTGACTTAAGCTTCAACTACAAAAATAATGGGCACATCTCTCTTCAAAATCCAACTAAAAGAACAAAAACGGGAATTTTGGGAAGGGAGACTTCCAAGAGCTTCAATGGCATTTTTGACGTGGAGAAAGTCTTTCTTCTCTCTAAAAATACCTAGCGATCCGACCGTCTACAGCCTTCTGTGTGGACAAGATGAGAACTACTCTACGGAGAGGGCTTCACAAAGGAGATCAGATTTAGGAGTTTCCTCAAACTCCGAGAGGCAGGGTTTCTCCCCAACTTGAGTTTTACTCCCATATTAAGTGTTTACTAATGTTTGAGTTGAACGAGGCCGAGTGGATCTGGCCCCAACCAAATCGAATCGATACAAATTTTGAAAGAAAACTGAGTAATGGTATCGCTCACTTTTCGATTCGGGATTATTAATCGATGCATTTTCGTGATGAATTAAGGATGGTTGGATCGAGTTTTAAATGGCCGTGAAACCCGGGTTCACAAAGTGAACCGATGAATGGATGTGTGTTTGAACCGTAACACCTAGGTTTGCTTTTACCGCTCACATAGATAGTGACACAAAATATTTTGCGGAATTAACGTGTTTCGTCGAGTAACTAAGTAAATCGTCAGATTCGATCATTACTCAAGTGAGCTAATTTTGATGATGAAATGTATAATTACATAACATGATGGTGTGATTTGACTATGCGGTAGTATATTCATGTTTATATTTGCATGTGATTAGGACTCAGATAGAACTCGATATTACATTTATCTCCATATGCACTCGAACAATTCTAGATCATGGATCGAGTGCATGAGATGAGTCTATAGAGAAAACTAATGAGGGTTGTTCAAAACATTAATTATCTGAGGGTAGTCCAAAATTAAAAATATCAATCGTCTATGCCCATTCGAGAGAGAGTAGTATATATATATATATATATATATATATATATATATGAGTATATATATATATATATATATATATAGATCTGAGGGTTGTCCACAAATAAAAAAAATAGAAATTCTCATACTGGGAGGCTTAAAAGAGAGTGTGAGGAGTCTACAGATCAGAGTCCGAATGTTTAGCGTGTATTAATTCAAAGTAGGATCACATTTACTCAATGTGTGTTTAATTTGAAACATTGCACCGCACTTAGGTAGCGGAGGTACCCACTTAAAGCTTATTCTCCACAGCATTAGCCACCCCGTCAGGACCCCATAAGTACAGGAGAGTACGAGGAGACTACGTCCTGAGGCCGTAGTTCTGAAGAAAGCCTGAATGTGGCTTTGGTGTTTTACATGTATTAGAACTTTAAGTTTAATATATGTATTGTTTAAGAGTGAAAATATCAGAATTTCAGAATCATGTGATATATAGTCGGATTCATAGTTGGTATGAATATTGAGTATTTGCTTACGGCCCAAGTAGTTTACTGATATATATGTTTAATTATATCATACTCATTCAGACAGGATATGCAAGTTTTAGACAAGTTTTAGTTTCAAGTGAGCTCCCGCATAAAGGGAGCCTCCCTCTCGTCTCGATTTTCGTGAAAATCACGAAGTCACCCTGACATCTGTCGCCAGTAGTCTCGCGGCTACCCGTAGTCAACTGAATTTCTGTGGAACGTGTCAAGAATCTTCACAAACCTTCTTCTTTAAAGTTTCTCAAAACTTTTATAAACACGGAGCCCGGGCTTAACCGCTTTTTTTTAAATCACCACTTTATTTCTGAGCTCAATCGATCAAGTGAAATCTAAACTTATTCTGGCTCAACCGTCGCTTTAAAACTCTCCTCTGGAGCCCGGGTGACCGGGAACCAATGGTTGATTTTTTAAAACTGTATATTATGCTTATAAAACATCAACCACTGGAGGCCTATTTTTGCTTACTGTACCCTAGTGAACACGGAAGCCTGGGCGACCGTGCCGGTGGAAGGATCTGTGTCCGCATCACCTTTTTTCCTGAATGGTGGTGGAATCGGGTTCCTCGTGTCGCCATCACCATAATTTAATTAGAGCTCATAACCTTATATATTCCCGCACGCACCACACCTCCCTTTAAATGTATGATATATGACCTAAGTTTACACGACACCAGCAAAACTAAAATGCATGTATGATATCCTAACACCAATCGCGCACGCATCGCACACTGACCTAAGATGCTTGCTTCAACTGGGGAAGGCCCTGTTGGCCAAATATTCTTTCGTCATTGCCTTTGGTAAAATGAAATATAATTTAAAACCATTTTTCGCTTATTGAAAAATGGCTTAATTTATTCAAAAACATTTGCTTACTGTGACGCTTTCTTTGAAAATGGTTTAATTATTCAAAACCATTTGCTTACTGGTTGTTGAAAATGGTTTAATTATTCAAACCATTCGCATTTTCAGTTTTCTGAAAATTGGCTTAATTATTCAAAACCATTATTTGTTTCGCTTGCTTGAAAAGATGATTTACAATTTAAAACCATTTGCTTACTTGCTCATTGAAGATGTATTTCATAATTTAAAACCATTTGCTCACTTCATGCTTTCTAATCTATCGCTGTTTCTCAAAATGGTTTGCAAATCAAAAACCATGAAATACCAAAGGTAAAACAGCTTTATAATAATAATAATACACTATATCTGAAATGAGTTTAGACTCACCTTTTTTTCTCGCGCTTACTAAAATTTTCGAAAGCACCCCACAATTTTTCCGCTTGCTTTTAGCCTACACATTCGATGTATTAGACCATATACACAAGACAACCAACTAAATACTATCTGCTATTTACTATGCACTATTTATTATGCGATTTACTTATGCACTATGCACTATGTGACTATGGGATTTATATGTATTCATACAGATACTATATGTTATACGTATTCATATGTATTTACTATTTCATACAGAAATCGAGAAATTCCGGTGTTTCTGTACTATGCTGCAGCTCTCATCGCTTTACTCATCGGTCCGAAAAAGCGCAGACCACTGTGAAAGACTGATATGAGAAAAACTAAATTTGATTTTCCGACATTACCCGACTCTAAGTGAAATCCCTTGTTTCGGTACTACAGAATTTCGTCGTGTAGAGCAATTTCTGTTGACCTTGAATAAACCGACGATCGCATTTTCAGAATCGAGAAAGAAAATTTGAAAAGATAAAAACTAAAAATCCAGCCCTCTCTCGCACGGTTCTTTCTCCGTCCGTGATTCACATGTTTTAATGTTTTGATTTTCTTTTTTTTCTTTTTTTTTACGTGGGACCCTACATGTCCCTTTTATTCCCTTCGTTCGCTTAAGCCCCGAAACAAATTATTTTGTCCCTAAGCCTTCACCTTCATGTTATCCTAATTGAATATTCTCAAATATTCTGCCATCTTTTCTGAAATTTCAAAACCTGCCAGTTTCACTCTTAAACCTGTCGCCTAGAATTCTCGTAGTAATTCGACCGTCCTGTAATTAAACGAAACTTTCCTAGGTCACTAGGATTTCGAGAGAGACGAATTCTGGCTGAGCAAACTGTTTCATGTCCGTGATCTAGAGAATTTTCGAGACTTCCCTGAAAAATTATGGCAATTCATTATTATTTTACTATTTAAACTTCCATTAAATATACTTTCACCCCCTCTACTTTTCTTAATTGTAAAAGTGCTACAATTCTTTTGAAAACTTTACAATTTTATCCTTGATAATGTAGACCAGGCACATATATGTCCCTACGCTACATATACCGTGCACCCTTACGGATTCGGTGTTACAATCCTCCCTCCTTGTAGGAACATTTCATCTCGAAATGAACAAACTAAACTCCAAAGAAAGGAAGAAAATATCTCAACTTGAACACCGAGATACTGACGGCGGATTCGAACCTCTCACCCGGCAACATTTTCCCTCTCATGAGTCTTTTCCACAAGATTTTAACTAAAGGAATAACCTTATTTCAACACCGTTTCTTTGCGGTCTCTACACCGCACAGGTGTTTCTTCATAAGTCGTTCCTTTTATCGCACCGGTCGCTTCTCTCAAAGACATGTGAAGGATCTAGAATGGCCTTAACATCGACATACATGGAATGTGTCATGAATCTGATAACTCGGGGGTAACTTCAATTTATAAGCTTACTGGTCCCACCTTATTCACAATTTCATAAGGTCCCATATATCTCTGACTAAGCTTGCCTCGCTTCCGATACCCCCAACACACCTTTCCAAGGTGAAATCTCTCAAAAAACTCCTGCTATCTATCTCAAATTGCCGTGGGCCAGTGACGCTTGTCCCGCATACTGCCTATCTCTTGCTATCTTTAAGTTATCACTAACAACTTCGCCAAGTGATCCGCACTAGTTCAGTGGCCTACTAGTCTTCTCTCTCACCAACCTCATCCCAACACACTGAGTCCTACATTTCCTACCATACAATGCTCAAATGTGTTTCAAGGCCGAGCATCAGCCCGATAGCTCGTGTCAGTGTGCAAACTCCATAAGTGCCAAACGAGTATCCCACTCCCCTCGAATTCCATCACACAAGCTTCTCAAAGATATCCCTCTAACGGGCTCCAATGGTCCTCTCTCGACCAGCTTTCATCCGTCCGAGGATGAAATGTCAGGCCGAAACGTAGCGCAACAAAGCCGCTTGCAACCAAAAAGCCAAAACCCGGATGTGAACCCGGGTCTGACCAAACTATCGAACCGAACTTAAGGCAAAGCCTCACTATCTCATCCACATACAACAAATCTTTCCAAAGAATCTTCAACATTAACCCGGGTAGAAATGAGCGCTACAACGACAACTATTACCTATATCGCATCATGTTATCTCTAAGTCCGTAAGACCCGTCACAAAATCCATAAGAATCTTTTCCCATTTCCATACCGGAATAGAGTAACTCCATCTCCTAGCGGGAACCCTTCGATGCTCGCTTCACCACACAGACAGAAGCATGTCTAGAAACAAAACTTGCAATCTTTTCTTCATCCCATTCCACCAAAGAATGTTATTTCAAAGTCTCAGACATCTGTACTACCTGGATGTATAGTATATGCAGTATGAATGCTTCTTCCATAATGTCTCTTTTCAATTCGCCATACTCTGGCACACACATTCTCTATTCTTTCACTGTCATGCCATCATCTCTAATTTGAAATTCTGCTTTCTTTCTTTTTTTCCTATCACTTCCTTAAGCTTAATCATCTGTGGATCCTATGACTGCCCTGCTAGAATCTGATCCACTAGGAGAGGTCTAACATGAAATGTAGCTAATAAGGCTCCTGAATCCTCAACCTCCAATATCACCCCTAAAGCTCTCGGGATCCACCAATAGTGGAAGATAAACTCATCTCGTATGAGACAAAGAACTCTCTCGGTCGCCTACTCAAGGCATCCACAATATTAGCTTTTCCTTGACAGGTACTAGATAAGATGTCGTGAGTCCTTAATCAACTCAAGCCATCTTCTTCGCTCTCGTGCTTCTAACTCTTTCGGTGAAAAGGAGTATCAAGACTCTCTCATGATCTATAAAGATCTTAAGGCGAACACCATATAAATAATGCGTCTCCATATTTTTAGGGCAAACACGACTGCTGTTAACTCTAAGTCGTGTGTGGTAATTCTCCTCATGCTTCATTATTAGCTTGTCATACGACATGCAATCACCTTTATCATTCCCAGATAAAACACAACCAAGGCCTCGTCTGTGGCTATCACTATAAACCATAAACCCATCTTCCTCCCATCGAAAGCCAAACCGGAGTCAAGTCAATCTACCCTTTAACTCATCAAAACCTTCCAGTATCCACCCAATCATACTACATCTTCCTCACACCTGTCACGGGAGCCGCTATCTGAGAACCTCAACAAACTTCCTCAGAATAATCGCTAAACCAAGGAAGCTTCTTACCTCCGACATTCTTGGTGGTTTCAATTTACCATGCCTTCTATTTTCTCGGGATCCACACTCACCCCTCAACTGAGATCACACGACTCAAGAATGCCACCCTGCCAAGCCAAACCGACACTCGCCCAACTCGCATATAACTGCCTCTCCTAGGGTCTCGTAACACATTCCTATGTTCAATGTTCCTCCGAACCACTCGAATACACTAGGATATCATCAATAAAAACTATGACGAACCTATCCAAATATCTACTGAATACTTTGCTCATCAAATCCATAAACGCCGTCTGAGCATTAATCAAAACCAAATGGCATCACCAAAACTCATAATGCCCGTGGCCATGTCCCGAATGCGTTTTAGGTACATCACTTTCTCGCACCCTCAATCGATGATACCTCGACCAAGTCTATCTTCGAGTATACTGAGACCTGAGTTGATCACAAATAACTCATCGATCCTGTGAGTGGATACTGATTGCGATGGTAACTCGTTCACCGCTCAGACTCCATACACAACCGCAAACTCCCATCTTTCTTTTTCACGAAGAGAACAGAGCTCCCCATGGGGATAAAAATGGTCAATGAACTCTTACTCACATCTCTTCTAATGAGCCTTAAGCTCTCTTTAACTTCATAGGAGCCATCCTATAAGGAGAAATGGAAATCTGCTCAAGACTGGATCAAATCAATGTGAACTCCATTTATCCGAGGTGTTCGCAATATCATCTAGAATACATCCGGAAACTCTCTAACAACTCGAATCTTGACCACTAGAGTCCCCTCCTTCCTCGTCTCCACCACATAAGCCATAGATAACCCTCGGTCAACCCTTACGTAGAGCACTTTCACGCTACAGCGAGACTCACCGAAGATAACTTCTACTTATTCCCCCCGAACTTTAGCCTCCCATTTTCTCCTCGGGCTCCAACTTTACTTCCTTTTATAACAATCTAATGTGGCTCTATAACGAGATACCAATCCACAATGAGAACCACATCAAAGGCCCTCATATCTAAGGATACAAGATCCGCTGGGAACTCATGTTCCCCAATTAGAACTTTACTATCTCCTAATGGCTCTGCCCGAGAATAACCTGGATTCCAAATGGCGGAACCTCATACCGACCCTCTAATGGTCGGTCTTTATCCGAAGCCGCTTAAGAAATGCTGATGCAAATGAATGGCTCCCGGTCCACTAATGTATATGCATCATGATCATGATAATAATACAAGGACCACATCCGAGTCAGACCAGATCTTCACTGAGTCACAAAGATAAACTCGCTGGGAAGTGTCCGCACTCTTATTTTCTTCGTCTACTCGATACATGACTCAAGAGTGCTTTGTCTAACTCAGAGCGTGCCTCAACTAAGTCCCCCAATCTATTATGAGGAACAACCGACAAACGTACTCGATCCTATGGATGTAGTCCCGATAAACCTTTCAGACTTCAGACTTCATCACCGAATATATGGAACCAACTGAATTAGCTTCTAAGAACCTTTTCTCATATTCTGACATCGACATGTTCTTTGTTCTATCTAAAGAACTCTCACTCTTTGAATACTGTGGATCTCAGGAAAGAATCTGTCGCAAATTCTTGGCCGAAATCGTCCCATGTTATTCCATCAGATATCTCCTCTCTACTAAGATCCCACTAATTCCACTGCTCTCCATCAAACTAAACAAGACTCTTCTCATCCCAGGTACCATAACTCACAGAAACTTTGTTTACTTTATCTAACCATAACTGTGTCAGCTTTCGATCACCATCGTCATTATACGGCTTCGTGCCCAGCCAGATTCCTCTATCGACCTTCCCGATTCTTTTCAACCTCTCTAGGTGGCTAAAGCCGCGATCAACATGGGTCGCTATGGCCATTATTCAGGTAATTGTATAATTATCATTAAATAATACCTTGCACTTGAGCCCCCTCCGGTGGTCTGTGGATGTCCAAATTCTCGACCCATCAGCCGGAGGATGATTCATAACCGCTGACAAGGGAACCAACTAAGGCTCATCTCTCAGTAATCGCAGACGCTAGAAACCTCACGACACTCCCAGATCTACCTCACGCCCTTCCCGATAGTGTCAGACTCCCAAAAATATCAACCGTTTAATACTTTAACCACTGATATGTATGTACTTTGAGTTTGAAAACGATGGTCGCTAATAGTGTGTAAATCGGTATAATCGGTTTTCCCAAGACTCTTCACTATTACCAACTCAG
>JAEQBH010009381.1:0-37369 GCA_016808115.1 Tetrastigma voinierianum | reverse complement strand
CCCTTTCTTTCAAACTTGTTGGGTGGCATTTTTTTTAACGAGATAGAAATAGATGATTACAAAAGTAAATGTAATCTTGGGATTGAAAAAAAAAGTTTAAGAATAAAGTGGGACAAGGTAGGAGTGTATTTAAAAATTTTATCCCTACTTTTCTATTATCCATTTATATTCATGTATATATATATATATATATAAATAATGATTGTTCCCTTATATATCTAATATAAAGGTCTTGTTTTGTTAATGATAATTGCAGAAATGGTGGGTAGTACTGATGTGGGCAGTACACCAACTGTCAGCTGTGGACGTGGAAAACCTTATGAAAGCTGCCTTCCCAAATCAAAACCAAAACCGTGTGGGAAATATGAAAGAAACTGTAGCCCACCAGCCTCCTGAAGACGAGAAAGATAAACTGGTATTATATATACACAATCCAGAAGAAAGTGTATGTGTACTGCCAGTTTGCTTGATTAATACTGAACTGACTTTGGTCGTTTCCATGTTGCATCTCTTCCATTCAAATTATTTATTCTCAATTCAGAAACTATACTATCATCAACCAAAAAGCTCTTTTTTCTCTGAAAATGTTATGACACCTAAAAGTTGTTTACAAAGAACTAAATGTATGTGTTGAGAATTAGATCACCCACAATGATACAAACCAAAAAGAACCTAGGTATGAAGGGTACAAAAAATGCGACTAAAATAGAAACAATGATACTAGAAACTATATACATGACTCCACTTATTTGGCATATTGTCTATACATGCATGATAGATACAAAAAGAATAAAAATAAAAGCATATTTTGCTTCACCTTTTCCCCCCTTTTTCTTTGTGCTGAGGAATCCAAATGTGAACTAGGCAAGAATGAAGGGTACTATTTACGGAAAAAGGGAAAATAAATATGTGAAACACATTTTTCTCCACTACTATAACCCTTAGACGGATAGGTAGGCAAATGTTTGATTAGACTATGTTATTGATCTTCTTCTGGCTTTGAACCTTCTACTCATATCCCCGCTTTACATTCTGCAAGTCTCAAGGGCTTATAAAATTACATATTCAAGTGAAAATAGTTATAAATTAACATGAGTGTGTTTAAATGCAAAAAACCAAATCCAAAGAAAAATGCTATCTTGTCAAAGTATCACTAACAGTAATTATCATCATCATCACTTATTAAATTCATTTTCACTCTTTTCCCTACAAATTTCAATTTTCCTTCCTACCACTAGAGCACTTCTGCATTAATCATGTCCACAACTTTTGATATAAATCTTCCAAACTTAATAAAGTCAAATATATATGAGTGGAGTAAAGTGAATGATCAATATGGGATTGATATTTTGATGTTATCCTATCGGTCTCTCTCATTGCAACTTTTTCAGTCTTCTGTTTTCTATGTGAAGTATTATTTTGGTCTCCATACTAGTGTGTTTGTGGGCCGTTGTAATAGTTAGAATTTCTTTGGACAAATTCAGGGATGCAAAGCATAAAGATAGCAATAAAATTATTGTTCAATGGAAGAATGTTTCATTTAAAAATTATGGTCATCTCCAGTGGCTGCTACAATATCATATGAATATGATCATTATAACGAGACAAAACATAATGGATTGAGGGAGTGAAAAGCTATGTAAACGACCAGCTGGAGACAGTAGTCAAACCCTTAAGTCCTTTTTTATTATATATATTTATAATACCATTTCTTGGCTTTAATTTCTTATCAATCAAATTCATTGCGGTGTTATCTCTCTATTTCTGTGTCGGCAATCCAGATAACGAATTTATTAATATATTTAAACGGAAAACTATGTTATGGTGTGGTAATGGTATTTATCGAAAATTGCGCCCCAAAAGCTCGAAATCTAGTGCCCCACTTCTATATAAAAATAATTGATAGTTAATTAAAAACAACGTTAGTTATTGCTGCATTACTTATATGTTAAAATACATCATATTTGAGGTTATATATGAATCCTCTTTTATCAAACATTTTAAACCTTTATCAATTATTTTTATATAAGGAGACTAAGCCCATGCTTTCAAACTTCTTTTTGGGAGCCAATTTTCAAAGTCAAAATGTCATGAACCTCTAACATAGCTTCTAATATAAAACGAAACGATTAGCGTAGATGATTGAAAGAGCACGCGCTTCTTTAATCGCTTTAATAAAAACGGACGATGAATAAGATGCCTTATTTTTTAATGACTTTTACAAAAGTTGGTACTTAATCAAAAGATAGGCATGAAAGGTCCATATGTTTTATCATTTGGCACAATTTAAGATATGATTAACCTAAATGTTTGAGCAAGCTATGAGCCAACTCACAGGGCGACAAATAAGATGGAGAGGAGCTGTCTCCAAAATAACGCATGTTCGGTTATAGTTTTTAAATTTTGGTTTTTATGTCGAAAAAATAAGGAGAATAAGGAAAATATGAAAAAATCAAATACATTTGGTTATAGATTTTTTTTTTGTTGGGTTTGAGATTGTCCAAATCAAGCCGCTTCAAGGGTTCTACAAAAGATAACTACTTCGCAGATCGAGCTTGGATGAAAATATTTTGAAATAGAGGTAGTCCTCGCGTGACTGTGAATTAGCTCGACTAAAGCAATCATGTACTATGTGGATGTCAACATGGGAAGTCTGACTAAAAGCAGAGTCACTGTGGACGTGTTAGGTCGTTTACCAAGAGTATAAAAAAATTTGCAAAGTAACTCAAACTGCGCGCATGGGTCACACATGTTGATTTTCAAATTAAAAACCCAAAATGTTAAACCCACAAGGAAGAGATGGCTTAAGTGGGGATTAAGTATCCCGATTACTTGATAGTTTTAGTATTTAAGAGGAACAATGATCAGGATTGATGATTAACTAAAAAATAAAACTAAACTAAATAAAAATTCATTGTTGAAGATTAACAAATTATTAGGTTGGACTGTAAGAAAAACCTAAGAAAATGACACTAGGGTCGACTGTCTCCATTGGTGCAATTATGACTTATATTCATTAAGTGTTAATTAAGTGAAAGTACTCTCATGCTTAACCAAGTATGAGGTTCACTCTTCTAGTCTCCTCAATTTCACATCTCTTCCCTATTCTCCTCGTCCATCTAGGTCAAACAGTGTGATATTGTTATAAGGTAACCGTCCTCGGAAATTCTATCGTCACCTCAATCCATACAATGGAATTTCGCTATGCTTGACTGACCAATTTACTCACCCATACGATCATCAGATAAGGTCAAGCGATGTCCCTCCTAATAAAATCCATCTAGTATTAGACATTCCTAATTTCCTAGACTTCTTTGATTAAGTTAATTTGATTTTATCAATTGTAAGATATTAGGGAATGAAAATTAAGTCCTAAGGGTATACTTCCATCTATCACTTTGAAAACTCTTTGAGCTCTAGGTCTCAACCTCACCACCTAGAATATAACAATAATAAAAACATGGAAGTTCAAATAACCACATCCATAAAACCTCAACACAAGATTATATTCACAAAATCATTCAAGAAACCATACAAACCAAACACCAATATCAACAACCAGCCCTAGAGGAGGATTTAACCACTCATAGTAGCCTCAAAACCTAAAAATTATATTTAAACTAAACATAATGATGAAAGATTAAGAGAAAGATGAGAGTTTAGGAATATAAAACAAGTATGAAATAAAAGTCCTCTAAAACTCTACTCCATGGCTACAAGAAGTCCTCTAGTAGCCGGATCTTGCAAGTCAGCTCCAAAAACAAGTTAAAATTCAAGTAAATCTAAAACCCCTAAAATCTAAACTTAAAGAGAGAAAAACCCTAAAATGGAGAATGTTCCACCTCCAAGTTCTCCTCTATGATTATTACAAGTGTGTTATATCGATGTTAGAGTATGAATGGAAAGGCTAATTGATTTAATGATGCACTGTGACCAGAGTTTGTTTGTGGCACAGAAAGAGAAGATGATGGCAGCTAAAAACAGGTTTGTAAAGACGTGTTGCTAATTATGAGCACTTACAGATTTAGAAAGCCGAGGAGGACAGGTGCATATGAACTTAGTGAGGGTGTGATTGGTAGGTAGCATCTAAAGCGACTTAGATTTTAGTATTTCTAAATCCAAGTGTTATAATGGGATATTATTCAAATATATTATGAAAGGTTAGGTTTTATCGTAAATTATTGTATTTGTTTGAAAGGTAGAAATCGCGAGGGTGTATGAAATTGTAATAGTTGTTATGATGATGAATAAATATTATTTATACATTAAATGTGTATATTTTTAATTCTCAGACGCTGTTAAGAATATAGTGGCATCTTTGCCAACTCTTGCAGCTTAAGCCAAATAAAAAGAAAACTCATATATAAAATCTGATTTAGCTTAAGCCTACAAAGTTGGCAAAAGTGCCACTTTTTAGCTTATTATTAACCTTTAATACGAAGAATTAAAAAATATACACATTTATTAACATAAATAATATTTATTCATCATCATAACAACTATTGGCAATTTCATACACCTCCTCGCTCTACCCTTCTTTCAAGATACATCTTTAAACACAATAATTTACGATAAAACCTACGCTTTTCTTCTCTTTCATAATACTCATCAATATCCCATTACTTACCGAAACACCGTTCGCATACGGGTCTAAACTCTTCATTATACCTACCAATCACACCTCATTCACTTCCATCGCCTTTCGGGTGAGACGCACCCCAAGATCCTTCCCTCAACTCCTAAATCTCTTAGGAATTGCTCATACTCATCAACACGCCTTTGGAAACCCTCATTACAAAACCTTGGCCCATCATCCCATCGCTTTCCTATTATACCCTCCGGGTAAAATAACTTTACAATTAAAACAATTACATCTAACATCTCAGATATTACTATCGAATCAGATCTGATTCATACCCCTAACCTTCCAAAGATAACTCCCTCCATATCACTTTCCATCCTTCCGCCACCTTCACTCCCTCGCTAAGAACCCTGGTCTAAACCCTTCCATCCCTTCCTCCTCTCGATACTTTGCATCTTCCTATTTATAACCACATCTAAATTCAAATTCACCTTTAATTTCGACTAAATTAAATAAATTTCATCTTCTTTATATCACCTTCTCTTTTCCCTCTTCTCTTTACTATCTTCCCTTTATCCGCCTTTCATTTCATATATCAACATCTTGTTCCCTCTTTATTCAATTTTTTTGTTAATTAAATTTTTTAAAAAATTTAATTATATCTTCTTTATTTTCACACCTTTAATCATTATTACAACCCATATTTATCCGTTACACTCACTTTCCACCTCAACCGCTTTTTAAATCTTTTTTAAAAATACCCGCCGTGTCCCTAACCCCCTTTCTCTCCAAAAACTGTACGAACCACCCCTAAAACATCTTGTCATCCAACTTCAAACTGCGCGTGAGGGCACGTGCGAGCCTAAAAGGCCTAGTGCAAGTCCGTAGGATAAGGTAATATTACCATTATCCATACTTTAATTGCCCTAAGTGCCTTTTTTAGACCTTAAAAAGATCTAACTATCGATATATAACATACCTACTATAAATGGCAAGATGTCCGTTGACTTTGGTCAACTATTGTGACGCCCCAAATCCGGGGTGTCCGTTGACTCACCCACAACCTCTGAATACTGTGAATGCCTGCAACCCGACATTTTTCATTTAAAACGGGGCAGAGTCTCCTTTGTACGGAGCTCTACCTAAATACAAAACTCGTATAAAACCTCGGTCTCCAACAAATTCAATATAACATTCTCATGATTGGGTAAAACTACTACTTGGGCTCATAACAATGTATATATATCCAACTATCTCAACCATAGTTCAAGAGTTCAAATTTTACTCTTATACAACATATATTAAAATTAAAACAATTCTAATACATGTAATACATCATAACCCAAAGCCACAATCCAGCTTTCTTCTAAACCTCTGTCTCTAGGACGAGCCGTCCCCTCGCACGCTCCCTGTACCTGTAAAATAATATCCCTCGACAGGGTGAGCTAGTGCTCAAAAGAGTGGAATCACCCAGCGGGTTACTCTCCACCTAAGTGCAATGCACGTTCCAAAATAAACACACATCCAAGCAACGCGTGATCCTACTTGAATGTCTAATCATCATTTCGTGCCCGAGTCCTCACTGACTTTCCCTCACACCTCGCCTGCTTCTCGTATGAGAATTTTGTTTTATTTAAGGACAACTCCTCCGACGTAAGTAGTGGGACCGTCTCCGATGTTACATTTAGTGGACTACTCCTCCGATGTATATCAATCAAGCCGCCCGACGATTGATATTTTTGTAGTATGGATCATCCGACTAATATTACTTGACAACCTCCGAATCCATTTTCTAGACTTCCTCATGCACTCACTCCTATCATCCTGTAGCAGCTCTCAAAGGCATATGGAATGCATGATGCCATTTCCATTACAGTCTATATCATGCAAATATATCAACATGCATATATTTACCTAAAATTCAATTCACACAATCATGTCATGTAAATTCTCATTTCATTACATCAAAATTAGCTCACGTGGGCTAACGATCAAACACGGGCAATTCGACTTGAATCACTCGACCAAACACATTTTCACACAAAATATATTTTGTGAACACTATTCCTCGAGACAGTGAAACTTCTACGAGCTATTCTCGACAAACTACTCAATCATCGTTCACTGAACTCCGGTAAGATTTCACGAATTCATTTCCATTTCAAACAAACCATATCCCATGCATTAACACACAATTACTCATATAACAACCTAATCAGCCGTGGTCACCACGATCACCATTCGGGTTTCAAAAATTTATATCAATTCGGTCCCAAGTTTTGGGATCGATCAAACGGCCTCACTACCCTATCCAACCTAAACATCGATTGCAAAGTACTTAAAGAAGGAATAAAACCTAAGTAGGAGAAACTCACTCCTTGAGTTTGAGGAAACTCCCAACCAGACTCCACGCGAAGCCCCTCTCCGCCAGAGCAACTTTCCTTCTTGTCCCGAAGACTCCTGACGTCTGATCAAGGATATTCTTGGCAGGCTCTGCACCTCTCACCTAAAAGAACTCCATTCGCTCACTACATCATCCTCCCAATTCATTGTTTTGATCTTGGTTTAATTGGAGAAGACAAGTCCTATTGGCTATTTTGTCTTTTTATGACTTAAACAATTCCATTAATACCCATTATGTCCCTTTTTTTCCCAATTATGACATTCGGCACTATCTCGGCTGTCCATCTTCAACATTTCCCTACTCATACCACTTATGGAACATGAGTACGTGTTATATGTGACTTTGTCGGCATCAAAATCGCTTATCACATTCGGAATGAGATGCCTCGAAACGTGTCAATTCCGACTGCCTTAATTCTACGAAATTTTACGTTAGCTAGATTTCATGTAGACGATTCCAACAAGTAAATCCATTTCCATCATCCGAGATCTAGAGAATAAATTTGTATTTTAATCGAATTACAATTTTGTAACCAAAATTACGATTTTTGCCTTTTTTTCCAGAAATTGAAATTTCTCGGGTCTTACAACTATATCTTCAACTTCAATTTTAACCATACAGTCAAAACTTCTAAATTTTTTTTTTTTTTAAGAGGGAAAAGAGAAGGTGATATAAAAAGATGAAATTTATTTAATTTAGTCAAAATTACAGGTGAATTTGAATTTAGATGTGGTTATAAATAAAAGTTAAGATTACAAGTATCGAGAAGGAGGATGGAAAGGTTTTACAGGTTGCCGGAGGAGCTGAGGAGGATCGTGGTGAAGAAGGTATTGAAGGATGGAAGTGATATGGAGGAGTTGGCACTCAAGGTTAGGAGTATGAATCTATCACACCCGATAGTAGCTGATACGAATGTTAGATGTAATTGTTTTAATTGTAAGTTATTTTACCAGAGGGGTATAATAGAAGTAGTAAGGATGATGAAGCCGAGTTTTGTAACGAGGGTTCAAAGATGTGTTGTTAATTATGAGCAACTCCTAAGATTTAGGAGTCAGAAGGATCTCAAAAGGATGTAGCTGTAACGGAAGGCGAGGGTGTGATCGGGAGGTATACTGAAAGGGATTTAGATTTTGTACGAAACGGTGTTTCAGTAAGTAATGGGATATTCAGTGAGTATTATGAAGAAGAAAAGCGTAGGTTTTATCGTAAATTATTGTATTTAAAGATGGCGTCGGAAGAAGGTAAACCGAGGAGGGTGTATGAAATTGTAATAGTTGTTATGATGATGAATATAAAAAAAAAAAGAAAACTCATAAAGTTGGCAAAAGTGCCACTTTTTAGCTTATTCTTAACCTTTTAGTACGAAGAATTAAAAAATATACACATTTATTAACATAAATAATATTTTATTCATCATCATAACAACTATTACAATTTCATACACCCTCCTCGCTTTTGGTAATTCTCTCTTTCAAAGATACATCTTAAATACAATAATTTACGATAAAACCTACGCTTTTCTTCTTCATAATACTCACTGAATATCCCATTACTTACCGAAACACCGTTTCGTACAAAATCTAAATCCCTTTCATTATACCTACCAATCACACCCTCCTTCACTTCCACGTTCCTTCTGTACGCACCCCAAGATCCTTCCTCAACTCCTAAATCTCTTAGGAGTTGCTCATAATTAACAACACGTCTTTGAACCCTCAAGAAACTCCTAGCCTCACTATCCCATCGCTTTCTATTATAAATTCCTCCTGTAAAATAACTTACAATTAAAACAATTACATCTAATCATATTATACCCCTCTGGTAAAACAATTAAAACAATTAAAACAACACGTATTAGCTACTATCGAATCATATTCCGATTCATACTCCCTAACCTTCCAGTATAACTCCTCCATATAACTTTCCATCCCTTCAGCCACCTTCTTCACCACGATCCTCCTCAAATTCCAAGAACCTCAGAAACCTTCCTTTCCATCCTCTCCTCTCGATACTTCGTATCTTCTTCCCTATTTTTAACCACATCTAAATTAAAATTCACCTGTAATTTCGACTAAATTAAATAAATTTCATCTTCTTTATATCACCTTCTCTTTTCCCTCTTCTCTTTACTATCTTCCCTTTATCCGCCTTTCATTTCATATATCAACATCTTGTTCCCTCTTTATTCAATTTTTTTGTTAATTAAATTTTTTAAAAAATTTAATTATATCTTCTTTATTTTCACACCTTTAATCATTATTACAACCCATATTTATCTCAGCAGCACTCACTTTCCACTTTCAACCGCTTTTAAATCTTTTTTAAAAATAATTCGTCGTGTCCCTAACCCCTTTCTCTCCAAAAAAACTCGTATTTAACCACCCCTAAACATCTTGTCATCCAATCTCTGCCGCAAGAGAAGGTAAGTGTTTAAAGGCCTAGGGCAAGTTCATAGGATAAGGTAATATTACCATTATCAATATGGAATTGCCCTTTTCCTTTTTAGACCCTTAAAAGATCTAACTATCAATATATAACATACCCCCTACTTCAAAAATGGCAAGAAGTCCGTTGACTTTGGTCAACTATATCTTCAACTTCAATTTTAACCACACGGTCAAAACTTTTTAAACTTTTTTTTATTTTTTAAATTAATATATGAAATGAAAGGCGGATAAAGGGAAGATAGTAAAGAGAAGAGGGAAAAGAGAAGGTGATATAAAGAAGATGAAATTTATTTAATTTAGTCGAAATTACAGGTGAATTTGAATTTAGATTTGGTTATAAATAGGGAAGAAGATACGAAGTATCGAGAAGGAGAGGATGGAAAGGTTTTACAGGTTGCCGGAGGAGCTGAGGAGGATCGTGGTAAAGAAGGTGGCTGAAAGGATGGAAAGTGATATGAAGGAGTTATACTGGAAGGTTAGGGAGTATGAATCGGAGTACGATTCGATAGTAGCTAATATGAATGTTAGATGTAATTGTTTTAATTGTGCGCTTTCCACGAGGGTAGAAGCAATATGATGATGAAGCCAAGTTTTGTAACGAGGTTCAAAGACGTAAGAAAGACATAGGAGTAACCCTAAGAGATTTAGAGCCGAGGAAGGATCTCGGGGTGCGCATGTATGAACGTGGGAAGTGAAGGAGGGTGTGATTGGTAGGTATAATAAAAGGGATTTAGATTTTGTACTTAAACTGTTTCGGCAAGTAACGGGATATTCACTATATTATGAAGAAAAAGTTTAGGTTTTAGAATGTGTGTGTGAAATTATTGTATTTAAAGATGTATGTTTAAAGAAGTAGAAACTGAGGAGGGTGTATGAAATTGTAATTGTTGTTATGATGATGAATAAATATTATTTATGTTAATAAATGTGTATATTTTTTAATTCTTCGTAATAAAAGGTTAAGAATAAGCTAAAAAGTGGCACTTTTGCCAACTTTGTAGGCTTAAGATAAATAAAAATTTTAAAAAGATTTAAAAGCGGTTGAGGTGGAAAGTGAGTGTAACGGATAAATATGGGTTGTAAGAATGATTAAATTTTTTTTAAAATTTAATTAACAAAAAAATTGAATAAAGAGGGAACAAGATGTTGATATATGAAATGAAAGGCGGATAAAGGGAAAAGATAAAGGTATAAAGAGGGAAAAGAGAAGGTGATATAAAGAAGATGAAATTTATTTAATTTAGTCGAAATTACGTGAATTTGAATTAGATGGTTATAATAGGAAGAAGATACGGCGACGAGAAGGAGAGGATGGAAAGGTTTTATAGGTCATTTATAGTTCGAGGAGGATCAAGTGGCATGTGGCTAAGGATGGAAAGTGATATGGAGGAGTTATACTGAGTTGTTAGGGAGATGAATCTAGCACGATTCGATAGTAGCTATTATGAATGTTAGATGTAATTGTTTTAATTGTAAGTTATTTTACCAGAGGGGTATAATAGAAGCAGTAAGGATGATGAAGCCGAGTTTTGTAACGAGGGTTCAAAGACGTGTTGTTAATTATGAGCAATTCCTAAGAGATTTAGGGAGTTGATACACTAAAAGGCATGTATGGATCGTGGGAAGTGAAGGAGGGTGTGATTGGTAGGTATAATAAAAGGGATTTAGATTTTGTGTTTAAACGGTGTTCTGGTGAAGTAATGATATTCAAAGTGGAGGCTATGAAGAAGAAAAGCGTAGGTTTTATCGTAAATTATTGTATTTAAAGATGTATGCTGAAAGAAGGGTAGAAACTGAGGAGGGTGTATGAAATTGTAATTGTTGTTATGATGATGAATAAAATATTATTTATGTTAATAAATGTGTATATTTTTTAATTCTTCGTACTAAAATGTTAAGAATAAGCTAAAAAGTGGCACTTTTGCCAACTTTGTAGGCTTGCTAAATAGAAAAAAGAAAACTCATATATAAATCCGATTTTACTCATAATAAGTCTCTATAAAAACGGCTATTCCGTGTTTGCAGGGTTAGGATGACGACGCGTGGCGATAAGAATGAAATTGTAATGAGGGATATAAAGGGTTGAATGGAAAGGAATCGGAATATCTTTATTTTGTTAGTGGAGACGAGACCCTAGGAAGGTGGGGGAAGCTTCGCTTTGGGTTAAAGCTGTGCTGGGAATGACGCGAGAGCGATATTGTAAAATCAATTATAAAGTGAGAGGGTAGCGTGTCTCGTACGCTAGGGTTTGAGATAAAAGAGGCGCGTGTGAAAGGAATGGAACACGCGCCGGTGGAACAAGCGGCGTTGAAGCTTGGTTATGTGTGGTATTTTCCACCACTTCGGATATCGTGTGGAGAAGGACAGTTCTATTTAGGTATAATGCGGGTGTTTTATCGCTTATTGTCCTGGGCTGTTGTTTTGTTGAACATCGCTGGGAAGGATTTCCTGCTCACCTGGAGGGAGAGGAGAAGGAGAACGACGACAGAGGGTGCTTATGGTGTAAATGCTGGAGGGAATAGCGGATTGGGGAATTGATGGTAAATCAAAGGTTAAGTCCTCGAGAGAGGACCGAATAATCGGAAGTGGCGCTGGCATTACTAAAAGTACGCCAAGAAATCGGTGGGAGCAAGTTCAAGTGGAAGGAGGTGACTTAAGTGAAATCGACAAGGAAATGGAAGATTAAATCAAGACCGGCTATGTGTGTGTTCAGATATCGTAATGCTTAATTCTACAGCTATTAGTATGGGGTCATAGGTGTATTTGTTTAGCTCATACTCATACGGGAATGGGGATTATCAAAGGCATACAAATGAGACGATGACGTACAAGATGCAGATTAAAATGCAGTTGGTTATACTAGACGAATATAAGGTATTTGTTGCGAAGTGGCCTGTGTATATCTTGTTGATATACAATAAATCACCAAATGGATCGATTCCGGATATGAAGAATATATTTGATGTTAAGTGGCCTATGAAGCCTGGTTTATTTAATATAAACAGGGATAATGGTCATAGATTTTTGGTGAAGAGGAAATTCAAAATAATGATGTCAACGTCAAATACGGATAATGTGAAGAAATGGGCGGAGGGAATGGGAGATGTGTCGTCTGACTGTTCGGTAGACTATAGTAAGTTCGTGAAAGGACTGGGGATAAGGACGGAATGGAAGAATTCGACGACTGGAGAAGTTGGAGATATTAAAGCGGGCGCGTTATATATGTGTATTTCTCCATCGAATGGTGTAACTTTAAATGTATATGGTTGTTTTAGAATGTATTTTAAGAGTATTGGTAATCAATAAAAGAGAGTGTTTATGATAGAAACACGAGATATTATTATTATGGCATCAGCTAAGAGGAAACGGAGAACGATTCAACTTATAAACAAAAATCCAAAATCGGATTTTATATATGAGTTTTCTTTTTTTTATTTAGCTTAAGCCTACAAAGTTGGCAAAAAGTGCCACTTTTAGCTTATTCTTAACCTTTAGTACGAAGAATTAAAAAATATACACATTTATTACATAAATAAGATTTTTATTCATCATCATAACAACTATTACATCATACACCTCCCTCGCTACTCCTTCTTTCAGTATACATCTTTAAATACAATAATTTACGATAAAACCTACGCTTTTCTTCTTCATAATACTCACTGAATATCCCATTACTTACCGAAACACCGTTTCGTACACAATCTAAATCCCTTTCATTATACCTACCAATCACACCCTCCTTCACTTCCACGTTCCTTTTCTTTTTTTTTATTTAGCTTAAGCCTACAAAGTTGGCAAAAGTGCCACTTTTTAGCTTATTCTTAACCTTTTCGTACGAAGAATTAAAAAATATACACATTTATTAACATAAATAATATTTTATTCATATATATATATGTATGTATGTATATATATATATATACATATATATATATATATATATATATATATATATATATGTATGTATATATGTATGTATATATTCACAATGAATCAATGAAAAACACAATGAATTCTTTCCTCCAACTCTTCCTTCTTGTTCTTTTCATAATTTAATATATCTTTCGTGCTTTTACCTCTTTTTTTGACTTCAGAATTCTTTATCTTCTAACTTTACCGATTATAAAAAGCACCCTAATTGTTAGTCACTCTCTTTGTGTGGAGATATCGCCAAGCTAATAACTTCTTAATCAAATTCTGTGGGCTGATTTTCCTCTTATTGTGGTAATTGACTATACCTCATGGCTCCAATCGAAGGTAATTCAAGTCCAGGTGATATAAAAATGCTCAGATTGTTGAAGTGAAGAACACTTCTCCAAGTCATTTTTTATCCATTATTTTGGTCATGCTGAAAAAAATAAATAAATGTGCTTCTTCCAAATTATGTAACTGAATTAATCTCATTGTCCTAGTCTTCATAGTATAGAATTAGAAACAGCTTTCTTTCCCTACGCACATAGATGTGGCTCTTCAAGAGGCCGGGTCGAGAGATACTTAAAGCATATTTTCCATTTGAGAAAGACGGAGGCAACAAAGGGACCCGAGTAGGGGGTCAGCGGGAAGACCTAAAATCAAGTACGGAAGGGATTAAACTCTCTCATACTAGGCATGAGGGGTGGCGAGGTTTTGTGGGTTTCAGATGTCGGGTTTAGTTGGTTTTTCACATTCTGGAAGGGTTGTTTTGGGGTGTTGAAGCAGCTACACATAGTTTTGGTTGTTAGAGTGGAGGGTTTGTTTCTTGCTTTTCTCTTTCTCTTCTGGTAAGCTTTGGGCCCTTTTTTATACTTTGTGTATACTTCGATTTGCCTTTTGTGCTTTTATTATACTCTCCTATTTACCTATAAACCTATACATATTATTCTTTCTCTATTTCTAAGAATTTCCCAAAGAAATTTATGTAGTATATATTGTGGGAAGTCAATAGTGGGTAGATGATGAAATGCAAAGCTCTGGTTTCCGCATTTAGTGAACTAATTTTGAATGGGTTAATTTTGCGGACCATTTGAGTCATGACAATTCTTTCCTGCAATAGTCTCTCTTGAGGGTCAATGTTTTTTTCATGTCTTCTATGTTGTTTTGGTTTTTCTTGGGGGCCAATTGGGGATATCATTGGTAAGATTAGTCTAGTTCACATGCCAAAAATTCAACTTCACGCTTGCGGGTTGATTTGGCCAAATATCTTCACTCGTTGATTCTCAATGTCACTTTCATGTTATGCTTGTAAATTATTAAGATGAGAAAGTCGAGGCCTCAATATAGTAATGATGATACTGCATGGAAACATGCATATATTAATATGCATGCTTGTGGACAGTAACATAATAATAGACATGCCAGCTCCAGCCAAGTACATTGTTTTTGTGTGCTATCTTGAATTTTTCCTTTTAGTTTTCGTTGTTTAATAAATGATATATCTGACCCCATTCTTGTCATCTTCCTTCGTGCCATCGCATGGATGCAAGGCTGACCTGGTTAGGCAACATACATTGTTTTCAACTCATTGGTATATGCTTATGTTTCTAGCAGTTAAATCACTGTTTTTCCTAAGTTTATTAGTTTCGTGAATAGATTTGCGCTATCGGGCTTCATGACTCGATGAATTTGTCCAAATCCCAACTCGTATAGTGACCCGCAAGATTCATCCTTCCATTTCATATAAATCTGCTATTATCGTCATGAATTTGTGTTGTTTTCCAGGCAATATGAATGATGTGAATACCAATAGCAGTTAAAAAAAAAAAGAGATGTTTGTAGCTTTAATTTGTACACATGACGTAATTGTAAAAACACTATTCAAACGGACGTTCTAGAGGATTCGGAGGCCAGTGAGTGACATCTAGTTTCAAAAAGATCTCGTCGTAAGATAGATGTTAAATCTATAGCTTCGCATTGAGTAGACGTTTAGGCCATCCGAGTCGTTTAGGCCCCAATTTTCTCTCGGTTGCTAGTATTATATGCCATCAATTAGATATTTGATCTAATTGAGTATATAGCTTAGTCTCAAACTCAAATTCTCTTTTTGCTTCCCTTTCTTGTCCACTTAGTTCGCATTAATTTTGCCTTTTGTAGTGTCGACTTGTAATCGTGGAAGAGATGCTTCTTCCATCTGTGCAATATACAATACTTTTCACCTTTAGGTTTTCTCAGCTACTTCATATTTCCATTAATTTAGTTCCCAAGGAGCGACTAATTTAGCAATGCGGTTCTAGTTCCTCTCACAACAAAGAGTGATGAAATGAGCAAATGAGCACGGAAACAAATGAATGTATTGCGCTTATGGAAACATAAATAGCAAGAGAAGGATCACATTACCTTTAGTTACGAAATAAAATGAAAGAAGTGTGAATAAATTATATTTGAAAGAAATGAAGAATGCAAAGAGATGACTCAATATGCAATCACAAAGGCATGCCCTTGACGCTAATAACTGAGTTCCAAGAGAGCACCCACCGTTTCCATTGTACCTTTACCAATGTGCATCCATATGCACCGCCTAATATATATTTACGATTTAGGTTTAAATGATTAGAGACCTATGTTATTTTATTTTTACTATTGACACTATTGTATCATTACCCTCGTACTACTTTGACTTATGGTTAATTAAAAAATTGCTTTTTTGTATATGTTTTGGCCCATTATTACTATAAAAATTTTAAAGTATGTATTCTAATTTTTTTAAAAATAAATATGAAAATAGCCATGAACATCCCCAGCTACGTTGTAGTTATTTTCTTACAATTGAATGAAAATAGTGATGAATTGTCCCTAGTTGTACCGGGCGTGACAATTCCGCACTTTATTTCTTTAAATTTAGACGTTAGCGACTTTAATTAACCCTAATGAAACTAGCTTAGGACAAATTCGTTATTTCCTTCAAATTCGATAGTTAATATGACGGAATCTCGTCCCAAATGCTTACACAATTTCTTAATGTTATTTCTTTAAAATTCGATTAAATAAAGGACGGAATTGTACTAGCTAAATTAGCTAGAACAATCTCAGCGCTATTTCTTCAAATTTTGATAGAATACATAGAATTGTCCCAAATTAATTTGAAGTGACACCTCGTGAAATTATTTTCTTTTTTAAAATTCTACAAGATAGTTACTAAATTGTCCCTAAATTTAAATTGGGGATAGTGGACACCTTAGCTATTTCAGTTAGACAATTCCGTAGCTATTTCTTTAAAGTTGTATACCCAAATATTTGTGGGTTCATAAAAATAATACGAAATTTTCCCTAGCTAATTTAGTTAGGGCATTTTTTGTCGCTATTTAGTCGAAAAATATTAATTGGTCCTCTGAATTACGACCAAAATTAGTAAGCGAAAATATATAATTAGCTAGGGAATTTCCGTCGTTAAAAAATAGCTAGGGAAAAATTTTTCTTGTTAATTTTTGCACAAGCACTTTAGCTGTGGATTATTTTCACAGAATCCACGCTATTCTATTTTAGTGATGGATTCTTCAAATAGCTTAAGGAAATTTCAGCTTATTTGGCTTTTTTGTAGTACTTAGTAGTATCTATCAAGGAGTCAGTCAAGGATGTATGAATGAGTCGTTTACATGCAAGGCATACATGTGTATGTGTGTAGTTGATTTAGAGCTTCGATGATGTATGATGTATTGGGAGTTTGCTTTAATAATAATAACAATAATAATAATAATAATGTTAGTTACCTTTTCAGTACACTATTCCCAATTGGGGAACTACCCCATCATCAACTGATATTGCTTCTTTTGTTCAATGTGGTTTCACCTGCTTTTTTGGGAAAACTATATTTGTTTGCGTCAATAGACTAATATTATAAAAATTGAAAAAAAATATTTTGTTTAACATTGTTCAGTATATTGTCAAAACAAATAATTGTTTTTCGAGTAAAAATGTAATGATTATAAAAAAAGGACCCCAAAATATCCTTACAAGAACGAACCTCACAGAATAAAAGTAAAAGAAATCAATATTTTTTTTATTCTTCTTCTTTCTTGGCTCTTCCCCTCCCTTCCTTTTCTCCCCTTTATCTTCCCTCCATCTCTTTAACTCTCATTCTCGCTTTCATAAAGCTTCTCCCACCGCTTTATTCCATCTCTGTTTGCAAGCCACACCCTCGTTTGCAAGGAAAAGAAATTGTTAATATTCATAAGCTGTAAGTTTATGTTTTCAAGTTTGATTTTTTATATATGCATTCGTGTTTTGTATTTTTTATTGGTGTATTTGTAAATAAAGGAGTTAACTTTATTAGTTTTCGAGCGTTCTATATTCGGATTTTCATATAAAGGAGTTACCTTTATTAATTTTGGGTGTTCTTGTTAGTTTTTTTTCATATAAAGGAGCTACCTTTTGTTTAGTGATTCAGAAAAGCAATGGAGACTACCTTTTTTTCAATAAAGCTGTTCTTCCATACATATGGTCTTTAATTTATTTTTCAAGTTATCATCATATTCCTTATTATAGAAGTTTGGTTTAGCTGCCTGCACGTATAATTTGTTTCGTCATCTTATTGTGACGTATACTTGTGAGTGGGTGATTCAAATGACAAAGTATATTCGATCAGATAAAGACAACAAATCAAATTATGATTGTTACTATGTTGCAAAATTGGATTAATAGGTATTGTAGTTATTATAGAATTATCAAATATGTGCTTGTTCGATTCATTGGCGTTATTAATTCGACAGTTGCTTCATCATTTAAAGTTTTTAACAAATTTGATTGTATGTTTATATCCAATTATATATATAAAGACTGCCTGCCATGCAGTAAATCAATTATTTTGTATTTTGTTCAAAAAAATGTTTATTGGAGGTGAGTGAAAATGACACATAAATCTTAATAAAAATATAAAATATAAAATAATTTAAAAATATTTGAACTTTCACCGAAAAATAACTTATGCATGCATCGTTTTTGAAGCATGACTCAAGTGATACAAGAGTGAGATGGGTATACAAAAGAACCACGATGAATATAGAAAAAAGTACTACAATGTAATATATCTGCAAAGTGAATATATAGATGTAAAAAAAAAAACTTATATGCATCCTAAAAAAATAGTTTAAAAACTTATCTTAAAACCAAGGTGTATAAAATAATTAAAATTAGTAATTCACATCATTAGAAAATAATATAAAACCAAAAGCTATTATTTTTAATATTTCGCGCATTGTCTTTAGTGGCGATTAGGATAATGAGGGAAAATAGTAATGTTATAAAATAGTCAGTGGCGGAAAAAGTTATGCAAATGATGGAAAGGAAATAAGTGCTTAGTCCGTCTTTTATTTTTAAAATACCACCCTTCGCTTAATCCACAACAAATTCTTGGATGTTATGCCATTCCTATCTTTTTGTGGCATTATTTAATGAATACAATCGATCTTATATTAATTAGTGTAAAAAAAAAAATTCCAAATAAATAATAAAATTACAATAAAAAGGTGGTATGGAAATGAATAATTGTAATAATCTCAAATGCGATGTATTGTACATTTCTTTTGACAAAAGAAAAGAGAAAAAAGGAAGAGAATTTTTTGAGACATGTATGTTGATGATTTAATGATAGTTAGTTTAAATAATAACTTATAAATAAAGTGTCTTCCGTTTATTCAAAAATAAATAAATAAATAAAATATCTTCCGTCTTATTCTTAGAAAAGTTAGGTCTATTTCTTAATTGTTCACAAAGTAGTTTCCATTTATTAGAGTGAAAAAAACCCCAAATATATGTGGCAACCGGAAAATATAATTAAAGCAATTTGTTGCATTTAAAAACAAATTAAAAATAAAATATTATCTGATAATGTATTTTAATTATTTTAAAGTGCTTACATATTTTAAGAGTTCTTTTCTAATAAAGTATTAAAAGAGTTGTTTCTAATAATAACACAAATATAAAGAAAATAATTGAAAACGAATAATGTTGGGTCATGAAATTTGGAATAACTTTTGTTGTACCCGGTAGGAAATATCAATGGTAGGGTGGGGCTGATAAAATTTGACAAAACTTGCAAAGCACACATGATTTTTGTGGGTTTAAATTGAGCATAATTGTGTTTGCTACTCTTGTGTTGACTCGCATAACTCGCTTAATAAGCAAGTTATATTCATGTCAATCCATATAACATAAATTTGATTTGTGTTAACCTGTTTAATTATTATGTTAATTAATATTTAACTTAGATTAACCTATTATATATATAAATATATATATATTTGTGTTAAATATTGATGAATTAATTATAATTTATATTATTTTAAATTACTAAATTAATAAGTGTCAGCATGTCTTATCAGACATAATGACATTAATTGGTTTGTATTTGAATTTTCTATTTCTCGAATCATGACATTCTGTACGCTTGGGGATTTGGCCGAATACAAGAAAAAACCCATTTTTAACACAATCTAAACACAACTCGACAAACAAGCACTGCTTTCAAATCCCTAGGTAGGTGTCTCCTATCAAGATCATGGGAAATATTGAATCTCCTTATTAACTAGTGTGAGAAGAAAGCAATCTCTTCGAGATTTATTTTATTTTATTGAATAAAAGTTTAAATTTATTTCACATGAAGTTTGATGTTATTCTCTCTCATTGCCATTTTCCAAGCCTTCTAGCTTTCCTATGTGAAGTTTTATAAAATTTGAGGTCGCCACTGATAATGAGAGAACATACTATCCTAGAGTACAATAATCGAGTGGAGTGAAAAGTTCTACCAATGATTGAAAGGAAATATTAGTCAATCCATAAGTCTTTTTGTATGTATTTATTTTAATTTTTTAAATTACACCATTCCTTTTTTTTTTCTAGTCAAATTCGGCAATCCATAAGTCTTTTTCTCGGTTCTTATTTTTATGATACTATTCCTTGCTCTTTTTTTTCTATTCAAATTTGCTAATCCATAAAGTCTTTTTTTTATGTTTTTAGTCTTGTAGCCATTCGTTGCTCTTTTTCTAGTCCAATTTGGTAAACCATAAGTCTTTTCATGTTTTTTTATAATAACATTCCATGCTTTTTTCCAGCCACCGAAAACTACAAAGCTGTGCATATTACAAATCAAAACCAAAACAAGCAGGGAAATATGAAAGAAACCGGCCCACCGCTCAAGATGAGAAAATAAACTGGTATTAATTATATATGTAGTATGAAGGGTATGAAGGTATATATATATATATATACATACACACACATGAAAGCTTTGATATAGATGATAATAATTCAAGAATAAAAAGATAATAAATAACTCATACAAAGATGCACGAGGTTTTAACATGGTTTGACTCATCATGTCTACATTCACGGATGAAAGATAATCTTTCCATTATACCATATAAAATATTACAGAGGTAGAACAGTATATAATTGAGTTCTCGAAATATCTCATGTTTCCTATTCCTTGTATCCAAACCCCCGAATAGCGAAATTATAGCTCCATCGAGGATCCCGTTTTTCTTTCTACATCTCTACATACTCTCAGAGTAGCCTCACATCTCTACATATCTTCAGAGGTTTCTTTTTACAAGTTTATCTCTTTCATCATAATCTCTTTTTCCTCATGATCTAAAGTATTTATACTAATATTCCTAACAACTTTCATATTCTAAACATCAACTAATTCAAGACAGATTTGAGCATATATGAAGTGAGCTTTAGTGTAAAATCAAACTTAAGATATATGATTTTTTTCTTCATTATTATTTTGGCATGCCCACATGCAACAAAGACTCGGTTATGCCCATACAACTTTCTTATTTAATCCTCCAAACATAATAAAATATCAAAATGAATGAAGTAGAGTGAAACACGCTCAATAGGATTGGGTATTTTGATGTTATCCATATCGTCTGTCTCTTTTGCAACTTTTGCAAGTTTTCTAGCCTTTCCATGTCATTCCCATTGACATTTTTTTTAGCTCTGAATTGTGATATGTTGTTGGCATTACCTAAAATTTGTGGTGATATGCCTACAAGCAATGTCATGCAGGAATAGTCAGCGGGTAATGGTTGTTACTATGTTGTAGAACTGGATATATAGGTATTCTAGTCATTATAGAATTATCAAATGTGTAGGCTTTGAGCCGTTTCATTATGTTATTAATCTAGATGTTATTTCATCATTTAAAATTTTTAACAAATTTGATTGTATATTTCTATCCAATTATATATATATATATATATATATATCAAAGATTGCCCGCTCATGCAAGAATCAATTATTTTGTATTTTGTTCAAAAAATATTTATCGAGGTAAAATGAAAATGACACATAAATTCCTAATAAAAATATAAAATATAAAATAATATTAAAATATTTGAACTTTCAATCGGTAACTTATGCATGCATCATTTTTGAAGCATGACTCAAGTGATACAAGAGTGAGATAGGTATACAAAAGAACCATGATTGAATATAGAATAAGTACTACAATGTAATATATGTAAAGTGGAATATATAGATGTAAAAACTTATATGCATTCTAAAAATAGTTTAAAAACTTATCTTAAAAGCAAGGTGTATAAAATAATTAAAATTAGTAATTCACATCATTAGAAAATATAAAACTAAAAAGCTATTATTTTTAATATTTCAAGTGGCATTGTTCTTAGTGGCAGATTAGATAATGAGGGAAAATAGAGTAAAACAGTTGAGTGGGGGAAAAAGTTATGCAAATGATGGAAAGGAAATAGCAGTTAGTCCGAAGTCTTTTTATTTTTAAAATACCACCCCTTCGCTTTTTAATCCACAAATCAAATTTGGGATGTTATGCCATTCCTATCTTTTTGTGGCATTATTTAATGAATACGATCGATCTTATATTAACTAGTGTAAAAAAAAATTCCAAATAAATAATGAAATTACAATAAAAAGGTGGTATGGAAATGAATAATTGTAATAATCAGCGCATGTATTGTACATTTCTTATGACAAAAAAGAAAAAGAGAAAAGAAGATGTTATAATATTATAAATATTGATTTGAATGACCATAATGACACACTGATTACAATGTCATTATTTATGTAAAGGCTTTCACTTTCTCACTATTAATTTATCATTTATGTAGCCGCCACTTTCACTATAAGCCTATAACAGCCTAATCAAGATGAAATAGAAATCATCGGGATTTCCCACCTCTCTTGTCTCTCTTCCTTATCTCTCTAATTCTTTTGATTTACAACACGTTATCAAAGATGAAAGCTCTATTTAAAAGGCGTAAAACTGTAAAAGGTATATTTCTCTTAATTTTATTTTATTTATTTATTTATTTGGCTTTACCACCTTCCATAGCCCGAAGCTATGATGAAACCACTGGCCGATATTTGAAACCATCTTTAAGATTAATATAGCTTATAGTCCGATAATAGACCACCTTCCATGAAGCTATCCAATATTATCTCTTCAGAAATTGAATCCAATATTCAAGCTCTGCTTGAAGACAAAAAAAAAAAAAAAAAAACTAAGTCAACCTCGTCGAAACTCGAGTAAGGTTAGCGCTATCGCAGCCCTGAAATAGATCAAGCCTGAAGCTTGAAGATAAAATAAAAAAATAAAAAAATAAAAATTTTATAAGTATATAATTCAAGCTCAAGCCCAAGCATTAAAGAAAGTCCTCACAACCCGAAGTTTAGCTTTAAATAATAATAATAATAATAATAAATAGTATTTGATATTTTATTTGAATATATATATATATATAATAATATTATTATTATTATTTTTATAAATTTCTTAGAAGGATAGTTATATACAATCTCGCTTATCTTTGAATAAAATAATAATCAAATTTTTAGGAGATTCGAACCTTGGATCTAAAATTTTGATTCAAAATGCTACCACTTGAGCTCACTCATTTTATTAATAAATTTTAAACTTGTAATTCTCTTATATTCTTTTTACTTTATTAATATATTAATTATTTCAGAGAAATGTCCAACATTGCCAAGCTTGAATTTGCTGCCCTTGACATTTCGGCCAAAAATTATTTATCTTGGATTCTCGGATACAAATCCACTCTCGATGCTGCGAATTTGGGAAATACTATCGTTAGCTGAAATGTCGTGATCCTGCCAGGATCGCGCCCAAGGCCTTAATTTTCATTCGCCATCATATTGATGCAAGCTTGAAAAAGTGAATATCTAACGTCAAGGATCCATTAGATCCTCCGACTAGTTTGAAAGAAATAATACCTCCAACAACCAAGTTGAACCGCTCGTAAAAATTATCCGAAAGGCAATAAAAATACATAACAAATGGGGCCATAAAACCGAATGTTACATATGTGGAATGAAGGGTCATCGGTCTCGTATTCGCTTCGCATGCCCAAGCATTTGGTTGACCTTCGTGCCTCCATAAAAGGAAAAGACAAGCAAATTGAAACAAATTCTTATTGACGAAAAGACACTTATGGATCCCTGATGATCCTTTCTTTGACATTTATGGTGCAGTACCTTTAAAAACATTTTGATATTTCTGATTTCTTTGAGGATCCAAGTGAAAATTCCAGACCATTTGGATTGGTGGTGCAATGTTTCGCTATGATTGACGATAAGACTATTATATTACTTCTTCTTATGTTATTTATCTAATGCAAACTTTGATTTTATATCTACATTTTGTTTTCTTTGAAGATATATGGATTTCTCTTCCAACTTTGATCAATTATATATCATCTATCGAGATGAATGTCTTGTTGACTCGTGCCACAACTCCACAAATAATCCTACTGATTGGAAATATTTTTCAAACTTAACATTAATTTCATCTAATCCAAACTATCTCAGTCCCGTTTGACCTAATTAAAGGCCCTAAGAGCTACAATCGTCATTTAATGGTACTGGGGCAAGTTCCAAATTAATAATGCCCTTTATTCTAATAAATCTAATAGAAATTTACTTAGTTTCAAGGATATTCGCATAAATGGATATCACATTGAAACTATGCATCGTGATGGAAATGAGTATTTACTCATTACTTCTATTATTTTTGGCAAAACAAAATCTTGGAACAAATGGCTTTTTATCATGTGGGTTATATCAAAAACAACTATAAGGCCTATTGAATCCCATGCTATAATAAAACCGTAAGTTCAATGACTCTAAAGCATTATATTATGGCATGAACGGCTTGGACATCCGATTCCCATGATGCGGCGATAGTTACAAATTTACCGGGTATTCATTAACAAGCGGTATTAAATTTTAACATCTCATGATTTTAATTGTGCTGCTTGTTCTCAAGGCAAATTGATTGTTAACCATCTTTTACTAAAGTTGTGTCTGACTCCCCTGCTTTTCTAGAACGTATTCAAGGGGATATTTGTGGGCCTATTCAACACCCTGACCTTTCGCTATTTTATGGTCTTAATTGACGCTGGCCCACTGATGGTCTCATGTATGCCTTCTTTCTACCAGAATGTCGTGGTTTAGCGGATTACTAGCTCAAACAATTCGACTAAGGGCCCACCGATCACCCATCACCACCTTGATAATGCCGGTGAATTCCTCATCTCAAGCCTTCCTAATTATTGCATACAATTGAATAGATGTTCAATACCTAATTGCCTCGCGTGTTCTACCTCCCGCATCGGGTCATTAATCTTTATTAAACGCTCCGCAGCTTAATTGCTGGGACCTTTACTTTTGAACACTAAATTGCCTTTATCGGCATGGGGGCATGCTATTATTCATGCGCGGCTAATTCGCCTACGACCTACGTAAAATCGATTTATCACCATTCCAACTTGTTTTAGGTTACCAACCCAATATTTCACATCTACGTGTTTCGGTCATGGGCCGTTTATGTTCCTATTGCTCCCACACACGACCTAAACTAGGTCCTCAACGCCGGTGCTGGTTTTCAATCTCATCTATTATCACCTATGTTGAGCCTCTCATTGTGAGTTTTAATGGTCATTTGCAGATTGTCATTTTAATGAAAATGTTTTCCCGCCATTAGGGGAGGGAAAGCCAATTCCGTGAAGAATGGCGAAAAATACATGGAATGAATCATCTTTATCTCATTTTGACCCTCCCACAGCTAATCGAACTAGAGGTTCAAAAGATACCCATTTACAAGATCTTGCAAATCGACACTGATGCATTTATTGATTCAACAAAAGTTACAAATCATATACCAGCCAACATCCCAAAGACGAATTGAAATTCCAATGGAAAAATCAATATAGCATGGCTAATGAGCCTAAGCCACAATTAAACGTGGGCGACCCTTGGCCTAAAAGACACAATTCCTGTGAAAAAGAAAAATGTTAAATTTAATACTCCTCAAAGAGGACGCTCCTCAAGAGCATACAAATGAAAAAGGATTGACAAATATAAATAATGAACTAATAGCCCTCTGCCAGAGCATCAATCGGACGCTTATCTCATGAGCTCAGACTGCACATAAAACAATGAAGAAATCTCTATCAATTATATACATAAGGGTGTAAACTGAATCGAAATACTACCCTTATAGATGATGCTTTTTTCTTTCCAAGGGCGCGTACATCATAAATAATGATGAAGATCAAGAGCCACAAAAATATAGATGAATGTCGACGAAATGATCGGGTTAAAATGGAAAGAAGCAATTCAAACAGGTTAAAGTCCCTCATAAACGAGGTATTTGGACCGTAGTTCAAACACCTAAAGACATAAAAACCTATTGGATATAGATGGGTCTTGTTCGAAAGCTAAATGAGCAAAATAAAATACATATATAAAGCACGCCTTGTGGCCCAAGGTTTCTCACAAAGACCTGGAATTGATTACGAGGATGCCATTCTCCCAATGGATGCAACTACATTGGCTATTTAATATATTTAGTACCAAAGACTTGATATACGATGGATGTAGTCACAGCCTATTTATATGGATCTCAGATACTAGATATATGAAAATCCTCAAGGATTCAAATTGCCCAAGTAATGAATTCAAAAACCACAAAGCATATATTCAATCAAGTTATGTCGATCTTTATATGGATTGAAACAGCTTCCGGGTCGAATGTAGCAATCGTTTAGTTTCATTATTTACTCAAAGAAGGATATGTGAATAATTCAATTTGTCCATGCGTTTTTATCAAGAAAGTAGCAACTGAATTTGCAATTATTGTGGTATACGTGGAGAGAGGAATTGGGACTCCCTAAGAGCTCATCAAAACAGCTTGACTACGAAGAAGGAATTTGAAATGAAAAAGATCTTGGGAAACAAAATATTGTCTCGCCCGTAGAGTATTGTTCAAAATGGTATTAATCCACCAATCAACATATACGTAAAAGTCCTGCCGCTTTATACGGATAAATCACATCCCTTAGTTCCCATGGTTGTTAGGCCACTTGAAGTGACGAAGATCCGCTCCGCCTAAAGAAGAAAATGAAGTAACGGCACTAATGTATCATATCTTAGTGCAATCAGCACTAATGTATCTTGCAAATTATACCGACCGTACATTGCTTTTTCGCTAATTTACTAGCAAGATACGTCAGCTCCAACTAAAAGGCAGACCGAATGGAATTAAACATGGCTACGATATTCCGTGAACGTGTGATGATTACTTTATTCTAAGACATTGGAACCACAATTGTTTGTTGCGCGATGCTATCTTTCTGGACCCTCACACAAAGCTCGATCACGCATGTGATATATTTACTTATGGAAATACCGCTATATATCCCGAGATCAAGAAACAAAATATGGTGGCCACCTCCTCCAATCATTCGTAAATACTTGCCATGTAATGGTTAGCCGAATGTGTTTCGGCCGAGATCCGTGATACAACACATCGAGAATCATGTGGATTATCCTTTCTATTAAGAATGAACCAACAAAGATATATGAAGAGCACGTATGTATTGCGCAAGTCATGAGGATATATTAAAGGTGATCGAAACTAAGCATATTTCACCTAAAATTCTTCTATACTCATGAACTTCAAAGTAGTGTGCCAGGATCAATGTGCAAATGTATAAGGTCCAATGATAATCTAGCGCATTTATTTACAAAAGCACGCTACCGTAACGCTCAAGAAATCCTGCGCGCCGACGTGTAGATGCGCCAACCGAAAGATCTCCGTAACAGCGTATCATGTCACTATCGTGGGGAGCATTGTTAAAGATATTAGTATATTGTAATTTTTCCTTCGGGCCCGTGCTTTATCCTATCGGGTTTTACTCAGTAAAGGTTTTAATGAGGCAAGATTAAATAATCTTGTGATGGTCATTCAAGGAGTGTTATAAATATTGTATAAATATTGGAGTTTTGAATGACCATAATGACACACTGACATAATGTCATTATTTATGTAAAGCGCATTTTCACTATGTTTCTATAATAGCCTAATCAAGATGAAATAGAAAATCATCGAATTTCCTAAATTTCTGTCTCTTCCTTATCTCTCTCTAATTCTTTTGATTTACAACAAAGAGAATTTTTTGAGACATATATGTTGATGATTTAATAATAGTTAGTTTAAATACTAACTTATAAATAAAATGTCTTCCGTTTATTCAAAAATAAATAAATAAATAAAATGTCTTCCGTCTTATTCTTAGAAAAGTTAGGTCTATTTCTTAATTGTTCACAAAGTAGTTTCTATTTATTAGAGTGAAAAAACCCCCAAATATATGTGGCAACCGGAAAATATAATTAAAGCAATTTGTTGCATTTAAAAACAAATTAAAAATAAAATATTATCTGATAATGTATTTTAATTATTTTAACTATGTTTTCACATATTTTTTTAAGAGTTCTTTCTAATAAGTATTAAAAAAAGAGTTCTTTCTAATAATAACACAAATATAAAGAAAATAATTGAAAACGGAATAATATTTGGTCATGAAATTTGAATAACTTTTGTTGCATTCGGTAGAAATATCAATGGTAGGGGTAAGGTTGACAAAATTTGACACAACCTTCAAAGTTAACATGATTTTTGTGGGTTTAAGTTGAGCATAATTGTATTTAAGTTAATTTTGTGTTGACTCGCATAACCCGTTTAATAAACAAGTTATATTCATGTCAATCAACATAACACAAATTTGATTTGTGTTAACCCGTTTAATTATTATGTTAATTAATATTTAACTTAGATTAACCCATTATCTATCTATCTATATATATATATATATATATATAGTATATATATATATATATATATATATATATATATATATATTTGTGTTAAATACATGAATAATTATAGTTTATATTATTTTAAATTACTAAATTAATAAATGGGTGGCGGTCTTATCGTATTATACGATTACTAATTGGTTTATATTTGAATTTTTTATTTCTGATCCGTTTATTATTCCTGTCATGTTAGGATTGGCGAATACGATAGAAAACTTGTTATTAACACAACCTAAACACTACTCGCGAACAAGAATTGCCACCCTTAGGTAGAGGTTCCTGTTAAGTTCATGGGAAATATTGAATTACCTGATTAACTCGTGAGAAGAAAGCAATATCTCTTCGAGATTTTTTTTATGTGTTGAATAAAAAGTTTGCTTCTATTTCACATGAAGTTTGATGTTACTCTCTCTCTTTCATTGCCATTTTTCCAAGCCTTCTAGCTTTCCTATGTGAAGTTTTATAAAATTCTTATGTGGTGAAATAAAGTTTGCCCTATTTCACATGAAGTTTGATGTTATTCTTCTCTTCATTGCCATTTTCCAAGCCTCTAGCTTCCTATGTGAAGTTTTATAAAATTCTTGAGGTCGCCACTCGATAATGAGAGAACATACTATACTAGAGTGCAATAATTGAGTGGAGTGAAAAAGTTCTACCAATGATGGAAAGGAAATAGTAGTCAATCCATAAGTCTTTTTGTATGTATTTATTTTAATTTTTAAATTACACCATTCCTTCTTTTTTTTCTAGTCAAATTTGATCACAATCATTCCTTCTTTTTTCAGTCAAATCTATAAACTTTCATAAGTCTTTTCTTTCGGTTCTTATTTTTATAGATATAGCATTCCTCGCCTTTTCTAGTCAATTTATTAATCCATAAGCCCTTTATGTTCTTATCTGTAATACCATTCTATGCTTTTTCATCCAAATTTAGTAAACTATAAGTTCTTTTCATGTTTTATAATAATATTCCCATTTTTTCAAACACCTGGAAACCCTTACGTGCTATATAGTTATTATGTAAATCAAACCAAACATTATGGGAAATATAGAAAAGAAACCTAGGTTCAATTGGGCTCTTCTGAAGATTGAGAAAATGAACCACAATTACATATGTGGTGATGAAGGGCATAGCTGTGGTTAAGTATATATATTTACACACACAAAGTTTCTAGACATGGATGATAGAATAATTCCAAGAATTGAAAAAAAGATAATGAATAACCCTCATATTGAAAGATGCTTGAGGGTTCTACCATGGCCTGACCAACTCACAATCTGTATCCACGATTTGAAAGAATCCTTTCCACTCACTATATGGTAATTATTGCCAGAGGTAGAATCAACAGGACAATTGAGTTCTAAACATCCCGCTGCTCTATTCCCTGCATCCAAACCCCGAATGAATCAAATTTAGCCCACCTAGATCCCCAAATTTTTCTTCAAGACTCAAGATGTTCTTTATAGCCTCACATCTCTATGATGTCTCAGACAGCCTTTGATGCTCCATTCTTTCATCACAACTTTTCCCGCTAGATCTGTGCCATTTGTGTTGGTACCATTATTCCACTGAACCTCGCATATTCCAAACATCAACTAATTGGAAGATGTGACAGATTGAGTATATATGGTGAGTTTAGTGTAAAACCAAACCAAAGATGAGGCATGATTTTTTCTTTCCATTATTATTTTGAAGCATGCCCACATGCACAAAGCACCTCCTTTTGCTGTTATGTCTACATACAACTTTGTGGATTTAATCCCTCCAAACATAATAAAATATCAAATGAATGAAGGCAGAGTAAAACACGCTCAATATGGGATTTGTATTTGATGTTATCCACTGCCCATTCCCTTTTAAACTCGGTGTTTCAGCCTTTCCATATCATTCATTGATATTTTTAATGAATGCGGATATGCCGTTAACATTACTCAAAATGTGATTATGCCTGGTCATAAGAAGTCATGCTTGGTCCCTTAGTTCAGCTAATGACTTCAAGACATTTGACCTTTAATAGAGATCCTCATCCAACTATTTTTTTGACTTAATCTTTTGCCTTCAGTTAATCATGAATACTGGAACTCAAATGACATTCTTCCTTAAGTGAATTGTCGCGGCTATACAACATACACACATTCTACTACACCACCTGAACCTAGCATCATGAATCAAATGTTATGTAAATTAATTAGATATTCAACTACATTGACCTTTCTTCATTCCTTCCCTCCAATGCATCAATGCCTAGCTTCCCCACAACTTTTGTCATGACATAAACTTCCAGTAAAACAATGATATACTCTAAGGTATTATGAATATAACCCAGAGCTGAATGTTGTGTCTGTTAGAGTATATATAGGGTTTCTATCGCTTATGCTGTTATTGTTATTTGTCCTCATTGGTATATATATATATATAACTCCCACCTCTTCAATAATAAGTTTCTTTCATAATATAATGCAGCATCAAGTTTAATAACAAAGAATCTACCATCATCAAGATCCATGATCATGCTTTTGTACCTTTCCGGTGGTCGTTTCTAACCATCGGGCCACAAGTACTATACTCAATGATAAATAATCTTTCTTCCACCATTGTCATCATGCCTCACGCCTGACAACTTTGAGTCTGACTGATATGTCCTGGGACTTAATTGTTCCTAATGTCAATGCTTTAGGCACCACAAACCCCACAGCTATTAAATTATTCTGTATAAATTTAATTCACGCTCTCTATCAGAAAAGGATTTATTTGCCTGCTGACGTGCTCAAAGGACCACTGCTTCTAAATGCAAACATAGTCCAGTCCACAATTCATAGTACATTTTTATCTCACTCAACTGATATCCCTCACATATCGTATGACCACTTCAAAAGATGCCTACTCTCTCCTTCGCTGGGACTGATCTATGACCTGATCCCTAGAGAATCTGGTTAGTCTCCAAACAAAGATAATTTAACTATTACTAACTATAATGCAAGATGTCACATAGTATTGACTCTTCCTACCTCTTTATGAATGTCTCATCGTTTCATGAATGTCTCTATTGACTTTCTCGTGAGTTTCCATCCTGTTTTGAAATGCCTTGGACAGTTTAAACCAGGAATGACAGAAATTCTTCGTCAGGATACAAAACATTGTAAAGCCCACAGACAATGGATGTTTTGTTGCGAATAGGCACACACGCTTGTCGCGACACCGCCATTGCCTTCTCCAGTCCCCGCACAACACCAAGAATCTGTAACAGGACAACCAGAACAACCAATCCCATTACACGCAAATCTCTGCCATGACAGAGCTCCCAAGAGGCCTATCGCGACAAAGCTTCCAGCACCCTCAAAGTGCCAAGTCCTTGGTCAGTGTGGAGCACCACCGGGCATGCCGCTGATCTTCCTTCAGAGCGACACCATTGCAAAGGTCGCAACACTGTGATCGAAATGGCGAGCTCCACCCCATTTCATCCCCGTGATCTTATTTTTTATTTTTTTATTTTTTTCAAAATATACATATAAAATCAACATAATTACTTATTACCACAAAGGCACTGAACTGAAAACTTGCCAAAATGTATTTATTATACAAAAATGAGTTTAATCTTTACATAGTACAAAACTGGGTTTTCTACCTAGATTTTCATAAAAATACATAATAAAGCCAAATCTGGTCTTATCTTCTCTCCTAAGGTCTCGGATGAGCTTCTCATCCCCCCGCGCACTCACTTGAAATTATTTCCCACCACGTGAGCAATGCCCTGAGTTGGTAATTTTCCACATAACATCTCTCACCTGGTGTCATAATGGCACCACACAAACATTCCAAGCAACTCATACATATCCCTACTCTTGAATGTCTACATGCCCCGGGCCCTATGCCTCGAGTCCCCACTGACTCTCTTACACATGCATTTTCCATGTATGAAAATTTGCTTTCAAAACAGCATATTTGTTTACTTGTGGACAACCCTCCGAGAGACAGGGTTATATCTGATAAGAACTGCTGGTCAATCATCCGAAATCATGTCATGCACTTGTTCCATCGTTTTTAGCAGGTCCTTATGCATATAAAGTGCATTATGTCATTTTGATGCCAATCGAAGGTTAATATATCAAGCACAATATATACTAACATAATTACACAAACCAACATGTTATTCATCTCAGCACAACACAAACACACACATGGCCAATCTATGGTCGGGCAATTCATCTTAGAGTCGCTTCAAACAATCCAAATTCCTCGAAACCCCACCAATCTCAGACACTGGGATCAAACAACACCATTCCGAATCTCAAATACACCAAATCCATTAGTATGGTTCTTAGACAAGGATCAAAACTAAGTAGGGAGAAAACCCCTACCTCTTACTTATCAAACTCCCCGATTCCGGGTCTCGATGTGAAGCTCATGTCTGAGGAAGAACTTCGCCTCGCTTCGCCGAAAGCTTTGGCCCGATCGCCGAGAATGCCGGAAGAGAATGGTTTCTGAGCCCCTCCCTTCTTTCTCTCTCTTTCTCCCTTTTCCCTTCTCCCATCCCACTGGTTTATCCATGGGCCAAGTGAGATGTCCTCACTCTGCCACATGTTACTATCATACCGTCTACCTGGATTTCCTTATCTCCGTCCAACCACCTCTGATTTCCACCAAATCTCATGTGTTGCCACATGTCTCGTTATGGGCCCCTACTTGAGCTTTGTTTGACCTTATATTCTATACTTGGACATGGCGCACCGTGAGCCACTCAACTCGTGCTATGTCCCGTGCTACCCCGCACCTTGAAAACGGAAATCTCCACTGTCTTCTAATTTGACGAAATTCATGTAGCAGCTGGATTTTCAAAGATGACTTTGCTGGTGAAGTCTGTTTCTTCATTTAAGATCTAGAAAAATTCCATATTTTCGACCGAAATTATTGTTTTACCCTTTCTCAGAAAATTGAATTTTATCGGGTTTTACATTTAACGCCCTAATTTTATAGCCTTGCTAATCAGCTCAAGTTCAGATACGGTCGGTCATTAATCTAATATGGACTTAACACTACCTTCTATTTTATGTTCTTCCATTAAGCTTACTCATTAGAAATAGAAACTTGTCGATCAAGAATTCTCACTACAATAGAATCCTAGAAAGTTTTTAATTCCTAGCTTGACAACTTAGACGCCTGATCTTTGACTGACTCAAGCCCACTCACCGCCAAATAGATCTCAAGCCTACTAGTTACTTGCTCTCCAAGTTCCTTGGCCTCCAAGCTAGCAAACTCATGTGCATCCCATGGCTGTTCTACTTCTAGTCCAAGACATCTGATGTATGGCATGTCCCTGCAACAGAGAATTACCTTAGTCCGAACTAATTCTTGGTCCTACCAGGGACTTCACCTCTATTTCAACAGATCTTCATCAAGATCTGTAATAGATCTCTGAAGGAGCTATCTTCTCGTAGAAACCTTCAGAGGAAGATGTGGGACACTAAACCTAACATTGTCCCCTTGTCTATAAGCTCCTTCACAAAAACATCCCTTAAAGAAAGAGACAATAAGATTTGTAATAAAGAGGGGGAGAAATAGGCACTTGACATGTTTTAGATGAAGATTTTCATTTCATTGATTATCTACCCTTTACAGTTAGACTGATACATGCCTAAGGGATAAAAACATCCCTTTACTCCTTCCACATCTTTTACCCCTAATTTTTGCTGAAGACTTAGGGATGTCAGTGGACTGAGGAGTAGGCGAATCCGCAGGCATAATGCTGCTACTTTTCTCACCATAGTATTGGGCCTACCGGATATCGATGGTCGCAACTACTCGCACGTTGAAGACGTGGAAGATCAACTAGGGCAATATTTGTCCCAGCGCGTGAACTTCAATGCCTCATCAGGATCAAACTGGTCAAGAAGCAACTCTCGCTCAAAGTCTAGACTTTAAAGGAGGTTCACAATGTGTGGATCCGTGTACTCTCCCTCAAATGTCTTCCTTCCAAGTGTGAGAATATAACCTCGAAGCATTGGTTTCGCTATTCGATGAAGGCAAAAGTGAGCTCCTCTCACTTTTCTCGTATTCCTCGGAGTCAGAGTTCCACCAACTATCAAGGTTCATATAAATGACCCAAAGATGTTTTCGTGGGACCGAATGGTCCTGTCCAAAATTTCAAACTTCGTCAATATTGCAGAGGAGGATTATCCCTTGGGTGCAGTTGTTGGTTCTCACTTTGGATGGTCTATGGAACCTTTTCCTTCATCTTCCTTATGTTTTTCCCTGGAGGGATATCTTTGAAATGGAGGCCCTCCGCTATAACTTATGCTCGATGCACATCTCTACTATTGAGGCCCAAAAATGTTAGTGGTCGCTACTAGATCTCGGTTTGGCCATAAGTATCCCAAGTATAAGCGATGGCTACCCTGTTAAGCTCTATATGTACCTAACACAACCTTTCCCAAATTAAATTTTCTTCATGCCTACTGGAGAGCAAAGGCGAAGCTCTTCAATACACAAAGTGTAGGAGGCAACCAATTGCATGGCTAACTATGAGTAGAGTATGAGTAGAGCTGAGGAGAGAAAGCCCAAACCCAGCGTCACTTAATCGTACTTTCCTATGACCGAGACCAATGGTCTATATCGTGCAATGCTTCTTTTCTTGGAAAGTTAGTACATTCCCGTGATCAGTTGATTATGCTAATAGAAAAATCAAAAGAATGTCCTCACACCATTGTCTTTGGAAGTTTGGACTTGTAAGGTTCCCATGTCCTTGGAGAGATTTACATAGAACTCTAAGATGATTTAGGACATGAAGAAAGGTGGATTCAATATAGAGCCAAACAAGTTCTTCTCTCTCAAGAGTTCTACTATCCTAGACTTGGCAAAGTCCTTGGCTCCTTGCTTTGTAAGGTGCATTCGTTGACAAGGGTCCTCTTTGATACAGAGGCCTACAACTTAGCATGGGATGAGGACTTCAAAAAGATGGATGGAGAGGCACTTACTTTGGGATACGTTTGAACTTTCTACTTCTTGGTCGTAGGCTTGTTAGTTGTTGCTTTGCTTAGCCAACAGGGGGAAGAATTTCTCTGGAGGGAGGAGGAGATGGCGTAGACCTGCAGCGACGACTCGATCCCTTGTTTTTTGGTTCACTATAGTTCGAGTCCAAACTCTCATCAATCAGTGGTCGGCAGTGCTTTGCTTGGGATTTCAGGATATTTACTACAGAATCCCGTCGAACCCAACCTATCCACTGAAGTAGCATAGGTTGTTCTTCTTCTTCCATACTAGGTAGTGGCTTAGTATTGATTCGAACACCCGATTCAACATTACAGCTGATCTGGCCGCCTTGCTTCAATAGAAGAGTTCTCCTTAGGCCAAAAGGGCTCGACCTTTTGTTTCAATGTCTACTTCCACTGCTTTCTACCCTTGTTCCACCGACCATTCAAGGCTCGAACTTCGTGATTTTGACTTTACAAGGGCAGCTTCCCAAAACCTTATGTCAGTAGGGTCTCATCTTCATAGGTGCCATATAATGCACAAGTGTACTGTGGTGTTGAACTCAAAGGTTCCACATCAACTGATCCATAGTTGATACCTCTTGATCAAAGGTCTTGCCTTTAGAACTGGAACTTCATTTCGAAAGCTTTCTTCTTCCAAGCCCACTGGATCTTGTCATCACCATTATTAAATCAGAGAAAGAATAGAAACAAGAGAGAAAGTTCGGAGCTTTGGAAGTTTCTTGAGAGAATAAGGGCAAAGTGCTTTTGTCTTTTGCTGTTCTCCTTTATATAAAGGTCCCACCGCTTCTTGAGAAACCCTAGGGTCTTTGTCTCTAATGGTTCCCTATTTATTAGGGCATTAGGACTTCCTAGAACACACCATATTCCCGCCGCCTTCGCCTGTAGTAACTCCCGCATGCCCTTGCCGTCGCAAGAGCCCGAATAAAGGCAGTGACTGCCATGTCCAATCTTTCCCGCTTCCTCCTTTTATTTAAAGATTTATGTCTGCCTTAGAGATGATTTGAGATATTCACACCTAGTACCATCCCTCATTGGATGAAGATTTCGATTCTCCTAACATGTTGGACTTTGGGGGACTCTCGGGGACGTCTACCACCTTTTAAGTGTATTTTTTATCCTTGCTTGATGTGTGCACCTTTGATTGATGCTACCCCTTTGTCTCATTTGCTAGAATAGTAATTCTTGATGCTGATCCCTTTCTAGTCAAACTTGGCAATCCATAAGTCTTTTTCTTTGTTTCTTATTTTTATTATACTATCTTGATTTTTTTTTTTAGTCAAACTTGGAAACCCATAAGTCTTTTTCAATGTTTTTATTTTTATAATACCATTCCATGCTTTTTCTAGGGATTATTTGGAGTATTGTGATAATTGAGATCGACTCATCCTTGTTTTTGAGAAAAGATTGACTCATCCTTGCTTCTCCTTTTTTATGTGACCCCTTGCCCTACGTACTTTTCCATTAATTAAAAGTATCATTTCTCTTTTCCCTTCTTAAACTTAGAATGCCTCATTATTATAAATATGCAATGGGGAGGAAGATGAGCATACCCTACTCCGATCTCCGATCAACATGATGAAGGCTTTCCTTGTATGCTTTCTTTCTTTCATGTCCGTCTTCTTTCCTCTTGCCTTGGTGCTCTCTGGTGTTGATTCAGCAATATTATATTTATCTAGGATAAGATGTACAAATGCCTCCGATTTTTATCAATATGTTCAGCTTTTTACTTGAGCTTTTTTCGGTCACAAGATATATACTCGACGTTTACTTGCGTAGCACAATCATATCCCTCTTGTTGACAAACGCTTGTTAAAA